>JAUELG010035632.1:0-11562 GCA_031471515.1 Dendraster excentricus | reverse complement strand
CTCTATAAAATCAGTATGGTAATAAAACATCACATGCATTATTGTGTATGGAATATGGTTGAAACTGATGCCTTTTTTGAAGCGCCCTCTCGTATTCAAAATGGCTCTTTTTGAATGATAACATGCTTTTTACTATAGTCATTTTGCAAATTTTGTATATTTTTCAAGCATGGTTGAGTTATTACTATTAGTTTTTAAGGTAATTGTCCAGGTTTGGTTACTAAAGTTCAGCCTTACCAAAACTAAACTACGCCTTTAACAGCGTGTAATGCTACAAACAGAAGCCGTGTGCATTTTGTATACATCATTGCTAAATTGTATTTTTTCACCATGTAATATATTTTCTTTTATTATTGAGATGAAGTGAACTATTTGATTAGCCTTCCCGGGTCCCTTCTAAATTATCGTGGGCTATTGTTTACATTGGCACTTAACCTGCAGAGGACTGGTCCCGAAATATTTCGGGCTTGGGTCTATGGAGAATGTGTGTAATACCAAAATCTTCTGAGCTCCCTAGTCCAAGGACGTCCGGTAAATCTCGGTTGCATGATATAGGGTGAACACTTGTTAGTTTTTCGTGTTCGGTGACCATGTTAGAGCGAAATGTTTGACAATTGCCTTGCAAAAGGCGGGCACTCTGTTGAAAATGACAATTGACATTATCACACAAACTCATATACGCATTCAGTTTCTCAATTTGCACATACCTGTTTTTAGAACAGAGTTTGAAATCTGCATGTCAAACTATTGATCAATCGTGTTTTACTTTCTATGAAATAGTTGATTTGCTGTTTTAACTAATATACATAATGTCAAAATGCCACGCTTATTTCACAGCGCTAATAAGCCATACTGAACTGTCATACAGTCATGACAAAAAGCAGTACAGTCATTGCAAAAGCTTAAAAAGTTAAAGAAAAACGTAGTGCGCCCCATTCATTAATGTGTCCCTTAAGCTATGTCAGAACGTCAGACTGCAATACGCTACTGAGTTAATCAAGTGGTTTCTAATTTGTCACTATAAATACATAGATAGCTAAAATGTTTTCATTAACTTAATAAACAGTACTTGTGATCGTTCTCAATGGCAACGTCCAGACAGTTTTTGTTCTCGCTATCACGGATAGAAATATCGGCTTTCCAATCAAGCAAAAGTTTAACCATTGTCACGTGACCAGCTGCTGCGGCCAGATGAAGAGGAGATGCCTGAATATACAATAAGAAAACAGACAGGTTGTTGTCGTACTTTAGGTCAATATACGTTGTAGTTTTGATTAATAGTAATAATGGAATACATTTGCTTTGTACAGCGCCTGATATAAACTAAATTGACAAGGTACAACATAATTATCTCCACTTGGTGGAGAGATATTGTTTCTTTGTAAAACACACAATCATGTATGTACATTATTATGCTCTCTGATAATACTCAAAAAGTACCAAGTGGCGAAGTCCTGGGTTGATTTGGAATTAATCTACTCTCAGCATTTTCAAGCAATTTCAATTAAAAAATACTGCTGATAACATGGATCTTTCGTTTTTTTTAAGGGTTTTATTCAGGGTTTTGATACTAAAAGTTAGTTTGACCCGAACTGTACCCAATAACCCCTGTGACACCACATCCCGTTACTCTTGTACCTTTTACCTTATTTGCATCTAGAGAATCGACTTTGCTGTCATTTTCCAGCAATATGCCGGCAGTTTTCGTCCATCCATTTTGTGCAGCATTTGCTAGAGGAGTTCTGAACTTTATGTCACTGATAGAAAAGGATAAACATGATAAAGAAGCAAAACAAAGATATATGAAGTTAAAAGTTAAGCAACACATACACAATTTGTTTCATTGACGAGCAAATCTCACGATCTTAATTGCCCAATGCATTAATCGGGAGGAAGTAACGCGATGTCGCAGCAGTAACATGATAGAGTGATCGGTAAATACCGCTATTTAAGTGAAAATTTAATAATTTAATATAGTTGGGAATATGAATCATAAATAAAAAATAATAGCGTTGCTTTGAAAAATAATCCTCCCTTTGCTCTTCCAAATACAAATTCACGAGTCGAACTTTCTAAGCCAGGAATCGAACCCGGGTCTCCGGCTTGGAACACCGATGCCTTAATCACTAGCCCTATGGTCGAATTTCATAAACGATGGTGTAACAGAGTACTAGTTAACTTACAATATGCTTGCCTATATCTTGTCGAGACCGAGTAGTATGTTTACATATACATATACAAAATATAAAATATAGAGTATCTTTGGCGGAAATACCACCTTAATGTTAATAAACATACCGTGCATTAAGATCAGCGCCTGCCTCAATCAGCGCCCTCACAGTTCCTGCCTGGCCCGACATAGCAGCAAGTTGTAGAGGGCAATTTCCCTGTTTGTCTTCGCAGTTGGTTTGTCTGCTATGGTGGCTAGTCAACTCCAAGACAATTCTATTTCGATAACATTGCATACAATGAATACATGTCAATGTGCACATTTTTAGCTTTAAGTTTATATAATAGGTAGCTTGCTGTTTACTACAAAAACAGAAATGTTGTGTTGAGCTTTTTTTATACTCTAACTTATATAAAAATTCCTTTAAAACTACCTGTAAAACATATTACTTATCAGAACAGGAGAAAACACAGAACACTTAGTAACAATGCATACACCACATTGTTAAGAGCTATTTTATTCGGAATTCCATATATTGAAAGAGTAAGTAAAATTATAGTACAACAAGTATAAAATCTTTCCTTTGTGACTTAACCCTAAAATTACTGTGTGGGCTGATTTGCCCCCCCCCCCTCCCGCTATTTTCGTGATTACTTTGCAACGCTTATATATTTGACGCTACCACTTCTTGACCTTTTTTTCGAGTCTTGTGCAACTTTTTTACCATTAAAATCGTGAGTTTGAACCTACATTTTTTTTACCAGAAAATACATTTCAAACAATAAGTGTGTGTACGTGCCTTTTTATTCAAGATATATTGAGGCATTCCTAATCCCATGAACTTTAACTCTGTGACATTGTACGAAGCTTTGTTTCTTTAAAATGCAATTAACGTAACACCACATGTAAATTATCTCAAAAATTAAGCAGCAATGCTAGGTCTATTATTTTTCCAAAGTTGTAATTTTCGCAACTTGACACCAGACGGTTGTTTCCGTTAATGGTACCTCGTGTACTAGATGTTTCTTGTATTGATTTACTGAAATTAGACTCACGCGGTGTGTCCTTGTTGAGCTGCCAGATGGATTGGAGACCGCTCATCTTCGTTCCTCTTGAAGGGATCCGCCTTGGTCTTGAGAAGGATCTGTTTTTTTGTTGGAAGAAAAATGAGGTACAATATAAAAATTAATGTCTTGTTATCAACTGAAGTAAAACAAACATCAAGGCTGGTATTCAGAAGTAATGTCTAAGTTAGTACTGAGTAAAGTTGGACAACTGTTTACAAAGACAGAACTAATACGCGAGGTCGTGTCTAAATCTCGCCTAACTAAAATAAAAATTCAATTGAAAATTTTAGCGGTTCCATCATGCTGTGTTGTATTCTTATCAACAGCAACAACACATGAGACAAGTTTAACTTCTTTGTCAAATTTTCCTTTTGTTAATAAGATATTTACGACTGAAGAGTTCAAATGTCAAGCTATCATACGGATCGTTAGAGCAGAGTACAAGGTGAGTGCAACGAGTAAGTGAATGTCACTTTGCATGTCACTTTGTTCATTACTCGGCCATTAAAACTCATCTCTCTTCATGTTACTAGATCCCTTAAAACATTTCTATTACGAGGCTTCTAATTTAAACGGACTTAAACACGACTTTAAAATACAAAAACGTTTGCCACGACATATTGACTTAAGTTTGGCGTGGCTTAGACCAAAATGAAACTGGAATTTATACAACTTTTCATTTAATCTACTGTCTAAGAGCTAGTGTGCGGGAAACATGTTACGCCCGCGAAAGGTGCAAGAATTTCCATTTTTCAATTTGTGTTAGATTACTGGAAAACACATCGTGCGCCTGACTGACTAGAATATCAATATAATCGAGACAACTGCATGTCCCGTTATAAATATATTTCATGTTACCTGTACGATCTTGTGGTATCCATTCTCTGCCGCCACGTGGAGAGGGGTGTTGTCGCAATAATCACAGGTATCCAGTACTGTCTTTGAGACTCGACTACGGCTACCTTGATATACTTTATCTTCAGACTTTTCAGTATTCAGTAAAACCTTGAATGATAAGAAAATAAAACACAATACGAAGACGTATAACAGTGGTTGAATAATTATAGCGATTGTAATGACGTTAATCATAAGTAAGATGTAACCTAAACAAACTGAACAGTGTATTGCAGCAAGTCTTACAAGCCTGTAAGTTTAACCAAACATGACCAGAGACTGCAGGTTCTCTGCGTACATTAATGTACATGTAGTGATTATAATATATAACTATATATAAACTAAATAGAAACTAATCATACCTGTAATGCTTTGGGTTTGTTCTTAAGAGCGGCCCATAAAATGGCGGTCCTTTCGTATTTATCCATGGCAGTGATGTCGGCATTGTTGGCGAGCAGGACTTTGATGCATGACGTGTGATCACCCTGACCGGATTCTACAGCCTTCAGCAACGGCGTCAAGTTGTCTTTATTTCTTGCTTCTATATTGGCACCACTAAAAATATAATTTTGTGAAATAAACATAACGTAAATTGACTCTGACGTCAGATGATTATGTATGAATTATGTGCTACGTGTATACATGGGACATAGTGGGGTTATTAAACTGCCCCAATTCAAGGCAAAGGTATACATAATACAACATGTGTGAACCGTAGGGTTAATGTATTTTTGGGATTACCATTTGTGTTTCCAAAACCGATGCGATAGGTTTATAACTAATTTAGTAGAGTTGTTGTTTTATTTTACATAAAATTGCTTGATATTCATGAAACTAATTAAATCCTTATATATTATGTACTATGTTAAAGAAAAGGTCACATACTTAAATATGATCACAAAGCAACGAACGATCCAGGTATTCCTGCTTAGCATGCAACAAACATATGAAGTCGAAAAGATTTGAATGTAAAGAATATGTGTTACATACACACTGACCTGTTGAGAAGGCATTCTACAACCTCAGCGTGGTTAAACGAACAAGCCGTATGGAGCGGGGTAGCCCTGTCATTATTACATTGTTCGATGTGGGCTCCCTTCTCCAACATGAATTCCACCATCTTCAAATCTCCCGCCATGCATGCTCCGTGAAGGGGCGTGTTGCTGTCCGAACAAAGACTGTTCACCATGGCATCTGGATAAAGAAGAAAACTCCATTAAACATGCAAGAAGGATTTGACTAATCTGATTTCGCTTCCTCTCTTTCTCTTATTTAACAGATTCACTTTACTTAATTATATGCTCGTTTCCTCGCTCACAGCACTAATAGAACGATTTTTAAAGAAATAAATAAATGCCAGTAGTGGGTATTAGCTTATCGGTCAAACTAATTTTCATTAGTATAATTGAAATAACCTGAACCGTACTATCTTAAAATGCAGAATATTAATCCACTGACAAGGAGCCTAACTCCACCGTCAGCTTGGCCCTTCTACCCTAGCCACATTATGTACACTCGTTCGAGCGATTTACACGCATACACGTTGCTGTACATCAACCATACAACCATCGCGATGCATCGGCGAGATATCTAGTAGAGCCCGATCGATATGATAATTTGCAAAATATATCAATTAGTCGGTGGTTTCCAGGCAAAATTTGTAGGTTTATAAGAGTGGCTTAAAAACGATAGACCATTCGACAGTTCAAGTATTACCTTGTGCTACGCTAAGGCGAACCACTGCATTAAAACCATTCTTTACGGCCAGGTGAACAGCTAAACTTTTCTGCACATTCATCTTCCCTATCATCTGAAATTAGAATATAAATAAATAAAATAAGGAAAAAAGGAGTGCAAACTGTTTTGTGTCCTTTCATATCGTACGAACCACCATTATTCGTAATGCATCAATATAACCTTTTTATATGGTGAAATTATATACTGCCTATTCGTATAACAAGGTCGTTCACTGCTTGGTATCTAACGACCAATACAGGCGTATTGTCAGTCAACACACCGCGGCTTTCATGGGCGTACCTGATAGTCCGACTTTTTGTTAACAAGTACTAGAAAGCTGAAACTGAATGTTTGTTGTTTCAATAGAAAAGACGATGTCCTAAATAGAGTACGATATCCGGTGATTATGTATGGCGCAGTGGAAAGAGATATAGATCTGTCTTTTTATAACACATATTACTCGCCAATTAAGCCTGGGACAAAGTACGCCCAAAGCTAGATAATTCGTCTTTAGTGCTGGAAACTGAAAATTCAAAGAATAACCCTAATGAAATAAGTTTCAATTAAAACAACAATTTGCTCACCAATAGGTTAGATTATACTTTTACTACCTTGTATGAAATGCACTTTTAGTCTGTTTCATCAATGAATATACAATTAATTAATTTGTATGCCTACCACATCTGCACACTCTTGCTCCAAGCTCTCTTCTAGTAGCAGCTGTACCAGGTTCATGTGTCCGTTGAGACAGGCTGCGTGCAGTGGCGTTCCTAGTCTATCCTCAGCCAGCAGATCGGCACCCTTGTTGATCAGAACTTTCGCTATGCTCGTGTTGCCATGGCTACAGGCCACGTGCAGGGGTGTCATCCCCTGGTTGTCTTTGACCTTGTAAGGTAAAGGATAACAATCATGATTAAAACATTAATGAAGCGATATGATACAGAACCGAACTTACTCCAAAACTGTTATACTTAACTCGTACTTTGTTCAACAACAAAGTTATGGTAGCAGAATAATGACATGATAAATATTGAGTTCAAGTTTGAAAGCGTTAATGGACGTTTCCGTCTATAGTATCATACTTGGGATACTCCATGCAGTGCCGTTATTTATTTATTTATCTTTTCTATTAGTATGCAAAATGTAGAAATTATACTTTTGAACGATAATGCAATTACATCAATGAAATTAATATTTACTTTTTTGAAAAAACTTTTTTGAAAAAGTGTAAGCCGTTTTTCAATGTTCCCCAATCATCCTATTTATTTGACGCCCGAATAAAATACGATCAGATATATTTAGTGATATTTCAACAATTTCTTAACGAATGTTGACCAAATAAAGCCATTGAAAATAAATGCCATTGAAATTGCATGTTCTCTCAAGTTCGACACTCAGTTTTCCATTACCTCACGAGAACATTGTTGTGTGCAGCGCCCTCTCTACAAAAAGAATAGACAAAGTAACTAATAAAACAATTGTGTATTTCGCACTAAATGTATGCCTGGCTGCGAAGCAAGGCAATTGATATTTGTTGTAATATAAACCATTTAGGAAGTATCTTACATTGATGTTGATGCCGGGCAGTTGCAGAAGCTCTCTAACGTTCTGTTCCCCGCCTCGCATGCACGCCACGTGTAGAGGGGTGATACCGTGCTCATTAGCTGCATTCACTTCCGCCCCCTCCTGCTCAAGATATTTGATGATGCTGCAGCGTTGCATGCTTCGATCACCCTATAACAATTCGATCGAAAGATAAAACCCAGAGGCGAACGTTTGTATTAATAAATGACGCCATTTCTTTAAAGATATGTCTGTGTAGTTGTTAATGTTGTTTTTTCTCACAAACTTGGGTGCAAGGGGCGGTCGGCTCCCCAGTTAAAACATTTGTGGGTGAACATAATAATAAAATAATAATAGTCCATTCTTATATAGCGCAATTTTACAGTTTCAGTGCGCATATCATTATTACATATCACATTTTTATTAACATTTGTACTACTGAC
Source organism: Dendraster excentricus (assembly GCA_031471515.1). NCBI lineage: Eukaryota > Metazoa > Echinodermata > Echinoidea > Clypeasteroida > Dendrasteridae > Dendraster > Dendraster excentricus. Next base: position 3,688 of record JAUELG010035632.1, on the reverse strand, counting down.
ATTTTTACCCGACTCCCTATTACATAAATGTTGCTGGTGCAAGTCTCGGAAACAATAAAATTGTCCTTAAAGCCTGCTCAGTGAGTTATTAACACAACGATGTTTCCTTAATTGTTGTTTGTTTATGCATTTGTAAATTAACATACCACTTGTCCCGGGGCCACTTGTCTGGTAGCCGCTTGTCCGGGAGCCGCTTGTCTGGGAGCCGCTTGTCCTTGAGCCGCTTGTCCGGGAGCCACTTGTCTGGGAGCCGATTGTCCGGGAGCTTCTTGTCCCGGAGCCACGTGTCCGGGAGCTACTTTTCCAGGAACCGCTTGTCCGGGATCCGCTTGTCCTTGAGCCGCTTGTCCGTGAGCCGCTTGTCTGGGAGCCGATTGTCCGGGAACCATTTGTCCGGGAACCATTTGTCCGGGAACCATTTGTCCGGGAGCTGCTTGTCCTTGAGCCGCTTGTCCAGGAACCGCTTGTCCGGGAGCCGCTTGTCCGGGAGCCACTTGTCCGGGAGCTGCTTGTCCGGGAGCCACTTGTCCGGGAGCCGCTTGTCCGGGAGCTGCTTGTCCGGGAGCTGCTTGTCCGGGAGCCGCTTGTCCGGGAGCTGCTTGTCCGGGAGCCGTTTGTCCGGGCGCTGCTTGTCCGGGAGCTGCTTGTCTAGAAACCGATTGTCCGGGAGCCACTTGTCCAGAAACCACTTGTCTAGGAGCTGCTTGTTCACATCTGCAGGCACAATGGAGTGGCGTTATCCCCTTCTTTCCTTTAACGTTGACAACTGCGGTGTAATGGGGAAAATGTTAAATCATTTAGTGAATTTCCCGAAGTGCCCCCCCCCAAAAAAAAAAAAAAAAAAAAAATTGTTTGTGCGCGAAAAGCATGAAAACAGTTTGAATGACAAAATATAATTTACTTGATCAAAATCGTTTCAGAAACGGTTGGAATATTTATGAATACATGCTAGTTCGAAACATTTTCACCGGCAATCACCGGAGGATATTTTATTTTTTTTCGAAAAAAAAAACTACTGGGAAAACAACATAGATAGGTTTTACAAAATTCGTTGATATTTCTATTGAATCAAAACGTTAAATACAAAATTTTGTATGAACAAAGGTTAACATTGCGCCATTTTCGGTTGCAACGGCTCTTTTTGAATGATAACGGGGGTTTTTGATTTGATAACTAACGGTTTTTTACTTAGTCGTTTTGTAAGTTTGAGCATGGTGAAGTGAAACTATTAGTTTATAACGTTGCCGTTCATGTTTGGCTACTAGTTCAGCCTCACCAAAACTGTACTACACCTTGAATTTGTGTTTAATAGGGCATAACCGGATGAATATAAATACAACTTTGGTAAAGATTTGGTAAAATTATCTATTGATACAACTCATAGGAAATGATTAATTAGTGATCGTTAAGGCGGTAGTTATTTTTGTCTTTGGTTTAGTTTATATGTGATTTGTGTAACACTCTCACAAAGAAAATTTGAAGCTCTCTTCACAGCAACAAAGTTGTAATCATTCATAAACTCGTTTACCTGCCCCGTGCTCGATAAGTAGTTGGACCACGCTGTATTTGTTGAACCTTGCGGCGTAGTGTAGGGGGCTCAGCCCGTTATCATCTAGGGGGTAGATGATCGCACTTCGCATCTTACGTATCTCCTGGCGTTCTTTAGCCGAAATAGACCCAATGCCATTTAGGTGCAGGTTCTGTTTCGGTAGATGTTGACTGAGAGTTTCTGCATCGCCATCTCGTGCAAGCTGCATGAATGGAACAATAATTTGAAATTCATATAATATATACTCCGCAAAAAAGGAATGTGGACACTTGTTCAAGTTGGAATATATAGTGTATAATACAGTGTAGTTACGACAATGGTAGGATTATTGGAAGGAATTTAAATGAAATGAAGAGACAATTCTTGCGATTTTTACGAATACAATTTTGCCATGAAAACCTCATCTTACATTAAATGATAATGATATAATGTATATACCACTATCTATCTTGGTGCCCTATTCAGAGCTGCATTATTATTCCTGGTATAGGGTACAGTTCAAACCTGCACAACTATATTGTGCACCATCTCTTCTCATATAAAACAAAATAATTAATTCGTAATTTGTATGAATGTTTTCATTCGGGCAAAAATGGAATGTTCCCTTTAACTCGGCTTCGCCTTGTTCAGAGAAACATTTCATATTTCATCTCGTGAAAATATATGTACTCATTAACATTAATTTTGAATAATCTTGTTTACGGTGATAATGCAGTTTTTCCCATATCCCAATCGTTTGTTTTCCCCACACTGTGACTCTGTATATATAGGAAACGTAATGCTTTAAAAGCGCTTAGATAAATTAACACTTTGTGTGACCAAATCACGACGTATAATTAAAATTGAATTAACCAGCTCGAATCAAATTTTACGTGTCGTACAGCGGATATGAACAATATATTTGCTTGCATTTCCCTAGACTAATATCAAGTCCGTCCCTCGTATGCTGAACTCCTACTACCCATACTATTAGCGCCACTTACGAGAGAGATATGCACAACAATTAAGAAGGTCTGAGGGAGATACATTGAAGTATATACCTAGGTAGGGAGGGATCAAGGGGTAGATGACAGCGATCACTGATGTAATGCAGATCACTGTTGGTGTGCAGATCTCACTCGTTGGCGGCGTTTTTGAGGGTCTAGATTATAGACCATTTTCCTAGATTATACCCTCCAATATCAATTACAACCGATCAGTTAGTTCCGATTTCGTTTTGTTATTAAAAACGGACTAACGAAGTCTGTAATGTGTTTAATTCAGGTTACGAATGGACGCTGCTACATGGAAATCACGACGTGCACAATCCAAAAGCGCGATGTATTAACAGTCAATAAAAACAAATCAAGTGCATAGCTCCCATTTTATTCAAACGGTAGTTTCACTTTCGTTTAAACGTGTCCGTGTTTTTAAAAAGTACATTCCTCCCGCTGCTAATTAATATAAAACTCACTACCGGAACATGGTATTTATTGCAGTTATAGTTATGAAATACAGCTGTCAAACTGCACCTTTGACAAAACAGTCATAACTTTCTTTTCCCGAACGTTTTGACAATTATGGTGATTATCTATTTTCCCATTGCGGCCCACCACGTGGAAAATTAACTATACTTATCAAATGTATCGAACCGATGAGATGGTTTCGATTTCGTTTGTTACCAAACGAACATTGACACATTCGGCAGTTCGTTTTTAATCAAAGGGGACCACCAGGTAAATAACAACATTACGTAACTATTGTGGTACCGTTGCGTTATATCAATAAGCCCGGGAGCCAGAACCAGAAAAATATTTTTGCGTGCAACACCCACCACATATTTGGTTTGTCACTATTGGGTGTTTTGGGAGTGTCTCAGAAGCAATTCTAGCCCTGATGTACAGTTGATTTCTGGTAGCAATACTCTAATTTTTATCAATTATTTATGCAAATTTATGTAAATTTCATTTTTTTTGTCTGTAAAGCACTGAATATGGCTTAGGATATGCTGGATTTGTGCTGTAATATTATGTTTGATGCAATTTAAAGGTTTGCAACATAAAACATTAAAACAGCCAAATCTTAATAATAATAATAATAAGGCATTTATAACGCGCATATCACATATGTCTCTATGCGCTGTAAGAAAAATAGAAATAG
>JAUELG010035521.1:0-11562 GCA_031471515.1 Dendraster excentricus | reverse complement strand
TCAAATTTTACACTCAGTTTTTCATTATCTCACAAAAACATTATCATGTGTAGCACCCTCTCTACCAAAACTCAACTTTACCTTTAATCTTCATGCTGGTTTATAATATTGTGTATTATAATTATGATGGAAATTTCTCTCAGAAATCACACAATATATTTTAGCTGTTTTGCCATTGTGCTTAAATTCATGAAGGAGGTTAACATATTGAAAACCATATATTCTTAAACTATGACATGTTATGGAGATCACACTGATTTTGCATAATTGCTAAACGGCAACACCACATTCCATTACATACAATGTATTTTTTATCTTCAGCAAATGTCTAGCCTCAACATCGTCAATAAGTGTACTTTCTTTCTCCATCAGATTTTTTATCTTCAGCATATGTCTAGCCTCAACATCGTCAACAAGTAATAAGTGTACTTTCTTTCTCCATCAGTTTTTTAAACCATGATATTTAAACATAACCCTTTCATGTGATACCAGCCTACAACGCATTCACAGATCACAACACAGACCAAAAGATATCGTCGCTCTTGCATATCATTCTCATTCTATTGCATTTCTGGCATCACCATACATATGGCATACTGGGGCTTGTTGCAAGAAAGGGTCCTATCTCTAGGATGTCCTTAATGTCACATGATTGTCCTATTACTAAATTATATGAGGCGCCGTTTGTTAATGTATTATTAACACACATTTTATGTAAAGTAAATATTGGAGTACGAATTATAATTATACATAAACAATTAAAATTGTATACATTATATGTAAATAGCTATGTTAAATAATGATTATATAACATAAATTTTTTTTTTACAAATGGCGCCTCATATAATTGAGTTGTAGTCGTACGACAATCATGTGACAATTAGGACGTCCTAGAGATAAGACCCTTTTTTTTCGCAACAAGCCCCTAGCCTCTGGCATGATTGATCCTTGGTGCAGCGGCATTGTGAAATCTTGTCCCTGAGGACACTCTTCCCTACAAAGAGACTCCCAGAGTTGTTCGGTGACTATCAGCTCCGTCGATATTTCAGTATATCGTTTTTTCACGATATTTTAATTTGCCAATATTGCCATTGAAAAAATATCGCTATACCGACTTCCCAATATATTTCGGTATATCATGTTGAAACAATATTTGAATTTGGTGATATTTCCGGTAATGCCATTGAAAAGCCATTGGAAACTCCAAAATACAAGATGAGGTCATCACACAGATCGCAACACACTCGAGCTGCCAAAAAGATACCGACGGAGCTTAGGTGATTACCACCAAAGTAATACAGATCATTTTCATCTGTACCCTGGCGAATAAATGTAGTAAATGTTGAATTTTCCTCCTGGATCAGGTTTACGACGCCAGAGGCATATCTGCTACATGTATATGCATGATGAATCTACTTACACAGAAAATCAGGTTCATTAACTTTAAAATAATTAGTCTGAAACAAATACAAATGTACAGGTACTGTGGTGGTAGACAGAATATTTATTGATAAGATTTAGATATGTAGGTTGTTTTTTTATTACAAGGAGAAAAGAAAAATTAACAATGATTTTTTTTGCCTGTGTACTTTACCTTTACAATCGACTACCACACATACACAAAATGGCTTTCTGATTTAATACAAACACAAAATATTAAAATATTAAATACCAACCATGGTTACACTCAGTCTATTTTCACAACTTTCTAATATACAACAAACTGTAAGAATAGGTGATTAGCTTGTCTAATCTCTTTCACAATTGCATTTTTTTTTTTCGTTTTCACACAGGACAGCGACTGTCTCTAAATTTCATTGCATTTATACAATACAACCCATCTACATATTCACAGATTCTGCATTTCCTTTCCTCTTCTCACAAGACCTCTATTGATGATTGTGGTATATACCATAAAGAATCAATTCTCCTAACATTAGATATACAGTGGCAACACATTTGTATACAATTGTCCAGCACTATAGGTGTGATTCGTGTAAAATATTCAAATGATGCAATGTAGCTATAATACCACATAATGGATATGGATTTTGCCTATCTATATTAAAGAACACTAAGCATTGTATCAAACAATGATTGTTTTTTTGTGTTTTTTTTGGCTTAAGCATGCACTCTCTCTCGAAAACAAACATACAAACGAGAGAAAAGAGCAAAGTGCGCAAATAGTTCCCTCTGCGCATAAAAAATGTTCAACAGGAAACACATTCACAAGACAAAAGAGAAAAGTCTTGGTATCGATGAAGTTGTCAAACATGTGTATAGTGACCATCCATGGGAAACCAGAGGCCACTGTAGACAGGTGACCTCTATAAACGGGTCCCATTACACAGTACACCTAGATATAGTGACCAGCTAAACGAAACAAGAAAAGAGGCCACTGTAGGCAGATTGACTGCTATAGAAATGTGGTCACTGAGACAGGTTTGACTTTATAGTCGATTCATGGGCTACCAGAAATATAACGGTACCCATAGATATTTCATAATTTCATAGAATAAATGCCAATAATTTGTTTAAGATAACATAACGACACAATATCACCAGTGCAAAGCAATACTGTGACCAGCCAACTCGACATAAAAACATTGATTATTCTAACTAAATAATGTAACCTTAAACAAGGCTAATTTCCCTTGTACCAAAGTTGTTTCCATTTTTTTCTTAATTCTGTTTCACAGATATATAATTCCAAATTCAAATTAGTGTCCAAGACCATGTTTAAACAAATAACATAATATTTCTTCAAGTGGCCATTTTAGAGAAGTTACCTATCTCTATTATGCAAAATGTGGTGGCCCCAAAACTACTATCTTGTTCTTGGTTGCCCAGACAACAAAGGGTAATTGGGAGTTTTGGTCCCAGCACAGAGAGAATGTGTTACCTACATGTACAATTATTAGAATCCTACAAATCCTACAAATCGCCAATCCATTGACCCAAGTTGATTAGACTTGAGTCAACTGTATGCATTTCACTGGGCATTGAAACCTCACAAATATCGGTGTAAAGTTATGTACGGCTTGTTGGAAATGTGCAGTGTAAACTGAATCAGTTAATTGAGTAAAACAAACACATACTACTAGATACAGTGTAAACATTGAGCAACTGCTGTAGATTCTTTGTGCAGCATATTTCTACAAAACACATCAAACAAATAAAAACTTAGGCAATTGTTTACGATACGTGTAACTGTATGCATTTCTATGTGTACGGAAACCTTACATATAGCTGTGTAGAGCAATTTATAGATTTACTGGACAGCAGAGTGCAAATATTTTGGACGGTGTAAGCTGAAGCAGTAAATCAGAGAACAAAACACAGAAGACTAGATAGATGCACACATGTTTGTACTGCTGAATTTTTTGGCAGCCTATTTTGTGTAACAGAAAAAGTGAAAGTGAGTCTTTGTACAGTGGAACCTCTATACATGTATAACGAGGTCTTGGGACCATGAAAATGACCTTGTTATACATGTATCAGGTTTCTCATATCAGGGGAATAAACAAAGAGATATAAACAGCTGGAACCAGCAAAATTACCTCGTTATTAGAGGGTTTTGTTATATCCAACCTCGTTATAATAAGGTTCCACAGTATATTAAACTGGTAGCTAGCTAACATTTAGTGATATGAAAAGCCAGAATACACTGCGAGACGATACTATTTTTTATAAAAGCGCAATATGAAGACAGATTATCCATAGCCCCAATAACAATGTTCATTTATTCCCACTAGCGGAAACTAAATATTAAATGCTCGTTTGTATTCAAATCAAACTAAAGTATACAGGGTAAACATTACAGGGTGTACAGCTTTTCCACAATAACAAGTGCATTCTTATATTGTCAACTCATGGCTTTATTAAACACATGTACAACGGAATTATAAATAATGTGGGTGTTTGGCTAACAAAAAAACTTTGGAGACTAACAAACGCAAACAATAAACACTTCAAATTAAAAAAAATAAAATAAAACAACATAACATGTCATCAAATGCTGCAGTAGCAGCCAAAAAGTGCAAAATAACTATCACATGTGACTGGCTTTATAGCAAAACCTGGCACTTGTCGATAACAATCAAAATGTCATTTTCATATTAGAGAGGCTACATTACAAGCTTTCATTTGATACGATTGTGGATATTTTACAATAATGGGACTTTTACACGCTTTGTGTGAACCTAAAATGCAAATTTCTTCAAAAAAATGAATTACAGATTAGTGCTGGGTTTTGCTATAGCCAGTAAAATACAGCTTAAATCATTACATCTTCAATAAGGATTTGCAATACACACATGTACATGTACATCTGAAATAGAAGCTGGATCAATCTGAACAAATGATGACATACACGGTATCCTGGGGTACAAGAGGAAAATCCGCCATTTTGTTTAATTATTTATTTAATTTTTAGGGCTGTACTTGGGTATAGCGTGCATACAATCACGCGCTGCACTGCATGCACAAGGCAATACGGTTGTACTTCGAGTGGACACAAGATGGCGCTACACAACGTGGGATACCGGGTTACCACGGTATCCCGGGGTACTGCGTTTGTCATCAAATGTTGTATAGTATTAGTATTCATAACCAACACTAAACTTTTCGTTACCTGGTGGGCCAGCCGGGCAAGTAAAGAAATTTTATTTTAATTTCTGATAGCCAAAACAAAATTTGATTGGCCCCACAAGTCAATAGTAAGGAAATATTCAAAGAGCAGTGTGTATCTGCTGTTGAGTATTACTAAAAAGGGAAGCAATATGCAAAATAATTTTGTAAACAGCAGTTTATTCCACCAAGCAGCGTATAAAATTGCTACCGGAATTTGGAAGCATTATAACTAGTCTATTTCTGCAAACACACAAACGATCATTAGCTATAATGACAAGCAGAGACATGATAAACCTTTTTTTTTTCGAGAAACTTATTTTGAAATTTCTAGTTATTGGAGGAATGGAGTTCTAAATCTTTTAATTTTCACGAAATAAAGAATTTATTTTGGTGCGTTGGATCCATTTAAGCCATTTGAAAACATTCTCCAATGAAACAACACAGCCACTTTAATCAGAAGTAAACAGAAACACTGGATTATGACATACACAAGTGCAATTTTCTTGAAGGTGAAATACAATTGTCCTAATCACGATACTCAAGTAATGCATTATTGTACAGCTGCAACATCATGAACTTAAATTCCTCAATTTCATCTGATATGTCGAGGAGAAATCTCCTTGCTGCAAGACTAACGCAAAAGCCCTCCAATTCATGTATTTTACTAACGCACAGCTGTAAGTCATCATGGTGAAAGTTCATTGACTTTTCTTTTTCAATATATATATTTATACATCAACCACAAATGTATGTACAATATTCACAATCTGTGTAAGATGATGGGTCCAAACAATACACTTGTTATCGCCCAGCAACTGATCTTTACTCAGGTTTTTTTCACGTTCTTTTTTCCCCGAAATGAAACGTGTAATACAGCACAGAGCGCTTTTGAAATTCATTGCTTGTGCAGTACATCTACTAGTTACATGATATATAGCAGATTACAGACCAATACAGCCTCACCTGCCACCTGCATTGCGTGTTTTATGAATTGGTCAGTATCATTTCCTGTATAAAGATCACAAAACATGTGGTCCGTATATTCAAAGCAGGTGTTCCTTACAGCCAGGTCCATTTACATGCAAATTAATTTTCTAGGGAGTCAAGATTAGTGGTCTCCATAGACAGGTGTTCACTACAGTAGATTCAGGAACACATCAAATCACACGGAGTGACTTCAAGTTCGGTGTTGGGCTGGTGTTAGCATTGTGTTATGCCTAGAGCTGCTTTAATCGAGCTAAAAACTGGCGGCTCGATTGGGAGAACCGATGCCTATAGTGCTATCTTCGTCATCCCCCGGGGACTGTTGATAGTGAATAGAGAATTTGTACATAAATCCATCAATACCAGCAACAAACCTTGGTTCAAGCAGACGATATTCCCAACACCAACCACCGAAAGTAGCAAATTTCAAGGGGTCAAACACTAACGCCGCAAGAGTCAAAGTTGGGTATTACTGCTGGTGTCAGTTTTTAGTGAACACTAACACCAGCATTAAACACCACACTTGAAATCACTCAATGTCCTACCTTCACTCCACCCTATGCACCAGCCTGTGGCAGACCGTATGACATCGCACCCCACCTTCACACTATCTACACGTTGATAGCCGGCTGAATGCCTCCCCATGTTGGCATAATGCAAGACAGTAATATGTCTGTAAGGGCCTTTGAAAATCTGGCCCATTATGATTGCATGCATGTGGAACGATATAATGATACCACATTTTTTTTTCTAATTTTCTTTGGTGAGCTTTACAAATAACCAATTTGAAAAAAGATGAAATTTGGTTTTAGTCCTAATTTTCCAGGATCATAGCACATACTCAATTAAGTTTTTTTTTAAGGGCATGCACTTTAAAATCCACATGCGGTTTTGTACAAATGTCCATATTTTACTAATCACGAGTATGTATTACACGTCACACCTGTAAATCTCATTTCTTATTTAAATATGTGCATACATACATACATACATAAGACAATTCATTATGAAATAACTAGTAGTTTGGGATATTATTTTACCAGGGTGGCATTTTATGGACGATGTGCGGTGAATCCATCTTCGTATTTTACTCCTTTCTTCAGATGACTGCATGCATTGGAAAAATGGAAAGAATAGAATGCATTTGTGGTAAAAAAAAAGAATATATGAGAGAAATATTTCAATAACATAAACTTCCAAGTGTGTTCTAAAACAAGTTGAGTGACAACTCTTAACAGCTAAAACATGTCTATAAAATGTATGTAAAATCTTGCTGAGCTTTCAAATCTAGGTAATCATTTGTTGAGGTAAAAAGTATTAAAAAGTAAAAGTATTATACCCTTAACATGGAAATACATATACATGAAACAAGCATTTGAAGCAAAGTTAAGATATCTATAAAAGATCAGATCTGTGGTAGAAAATGATATATCAAGTAGATTCCAAATGTTTTTCATCAAAATCTCTCAAAATCTTTGTATTGTTGGTAGAACACACAAACAGCTGGCCAAATTCTAGTCTCTCTTTACCCAGATAGTTCCCTAGCTTTTTGTGGGCAGAAAACTCAAATGCCCACTTAAATGCATTTGACATTTTAGATTGTGTAAATACCCTATCAAAGGTACAATATGGCTCTATGGATTACAATCCTATATGTGTCTACATCAACATTTAAGTAGCTTTTCCAAACAGCCTTCTGTACAAAGCGAATCCTTGGCATGACTCGATGCCATCAGCACAGTACATATACATCCGGACTCTGGCTGCAGTATAACACAGGAGGGCATCCCAACTCTTCCTAAGTCGTACAACTAGGAGATGCGGACGACGCAACTCTTCGTAGCGACGGAGAGAGAGAGAGAGAGGCCGCAACCGGTGCAATCCCTTTTCGCTGGTAGAAATACACAAATGTTGGTGGAGAACCACTCTTTTTGTCTCGTCTCATGCTGAGCGCACTTCTATTTCATAGAGAGTGCTGTGAGAGAGAGAGAAGGGGGAGAGACATACTTGTCATGTGACGTGTGATCAGGTGACATAAAGACAAATGTCATGTGACCGTGTGATCAGGTGACCTTGTAATCAGGTGATACAGACACTTGTCATGTGATCGTGTGATCAGATGACCATGTAATCAAGTGACATGCGCCCATTGTGTATGCTATCCGTTCTGCTCAATCACACAACTTCATTTATTTAAAGCCTGTGAAACTTACACTAGTTCATATTAACAATTCTTAGCCCAAGAACAACTGATGAAAACAATTTTTTAGATATTATAATAGCCCCTTTCAAAAGTTCACCACGACATCCCCCCAAAAACGACAAATGTTAATGTCCCTCCCTCTACGCAATAATGCCTTGGGGACTCAAGGGCAATTTAATAATAATAATAATAAAAATATAGCATTTATAGAGTGCCATGAATCTAGGTGCCCTATTCATTTTTAAAATGGTAATCAAAAGCGAGGAAGCTTAAAGTGGCCCCAAACTATATGTTTTTATTTCCCTGTGGCGAACTTAATTGGACTAGTTTAATCTACATGTACATACCTGTCATAGCTTCCTGGGCATAAAACTTGACATCTATGTCTGTGTCTGTATTCAGCTTGTCCAGGCATGGCTTGATGCTGCTTTGACACAGGCTACAGGAAGGAAGAGCAAAGGGGGAAGTAAGAAATATATAATGTAGTAGATACGCCGCCAAACCAAATCCAAACTAACACAAGACCAAATAATTTGGGGACATTTTGGGGACGTTCAATGAGCTAGCTGTTTGGTATCGGAGTATGATTGGTATTTTCGGTATCTTTTGTTGTGACTGATATCCCAAACGATAACCGAAGTTTGGTCTCGTGTTAGTTTGACGGTGTGACTGCTACATTCAGGAGGTGGAGGGGTTACAAAATGAGTTACAATCAATGCATATGATTCAAGGAATGGTTCCAATGATTTTAAAATAAATGTACCAAAACCTTAAAAAAATAGCAATAAAGTTTCATAAAAAAAATATATCCAATCAGGATGATTAATGACTGAAATTTTTTGATATTCATTGACTATTTTCAATACGTTTACGTCACAAATATTGCATGCTGGATAGGATCCCACCGGCGGCAGCTCCAATGTAGAACTGGTACCTTATTTGGTCCAACAGTGATTGCGAATGATCCATTTCATTGTTTCTCGTCGGGACATAGACAGCATGTTGAAACAATATAGTTTCTTTGATTGGTAAATGCCGAAATTCGGCAGAACCCCTCCTTAGAATGCATTACTCAGATTGGTTCAAAACCTTTAAAAGTGCAACAAGGGACCAGCTTATGCTAAAGTCACAAATGGTCCGATTTGGGCTATGGCGCCCGTACGATGCCACTTTTAGGTGAAATCTTGCGGGAGTCCTGCGGTGCCCGCACAGATGCAGTGTTTCCTCGCCATACGATGTCAAACAAATTTTTAACGAGCAGTTAAAATAAAAAAAATAAATCGTACAATTTTGTATTTGCCATTAACCCGTAGACACGTAGTAGAGAGAATCGCACAGGCATTGCAAGGGCATCGCACGAGCACAGCTAGCACGGACACCGTAGCTGTTTTCGAATATCGTACGCTTTCGAGATCAATATTTGGCCATGTGTTCAATACGAGCTCTACATTATTTCTAATAGCTACGGGTATCTTATGATTGCCATCCGAACTGCCACAGCGTCATCTTGCGGCTCTCGCGCAGCGCCCTGTTCCGTACGGGCAATAAGTTTGTGTTACCGGGAGCCGTGCGATTTATGTTTTTATTAAGCCAAAGACCATGGTACGGGGCCCGGAGAATATGTGACTGCTACTCCGAAATTTCAGACATCGTACGATATCCTAATTTCCCCAAATTGTAGAAAATCCGCCTTAGGGAGAAAAATCGTACAGCACCTGGATCATTTGTGACTGTACCCTTAGATAGGTTTTGAATGACCCTTTCTGACCACACAAAGTGTTGTTATTGTTGCTGGTAACATACAATCTTTGTAAACACACTGTTTACAATATTCATATCATTAAATGTTTTATACAGTGTGTATAAATGTTTGTATCTTACTGTTAAATTCATACTGGATGTGAAATAAACTAAAGCTGAACATAATTATGAAGTGCAGATGTCTCACCTGGCTTCAATGGAGGGTCCGAGTTTTTGAAGGGTCTTTGCGACGTTGAATCGTACGTTGGCCACGGCATCGCCGGCCAGCTTGATCACGGTTGGCAGGATTTGGTTGGCGAGGACCTCTGGGCCGACGACATCGATGAGCACGTTAATGCAGAAGAGGCACGTCATGCGATGCAGGTAGTTTGGATCTGCAGCCATCGCCAAGATCTTTGGCACGATGGTCCTCTACACAACATAAAAGATAATAATAATAATATCTAATTTTTTATACAGCGCCTATCACGATTGATAATCATCTCTAAGCGCTCTACAAGTTTATTATTACACGGCTTCATGAGATACAATGCAAACCAGCACACATTGTGTGCACCATCTCAACTCCCTGTGGAGTATTCCTTTCAAGCGCTCAGTGAGCTCAAGAAGATCGTTCACATAAAGGAGTTTACCTCCTACCGCTCCCCATTTATACACCTGGGTAGAGAGCAGCAATAGTGGATAAAAATTGTCTTGCTGAAGGACAAACACCGTGGGCAGGGTTCGAACCCGGGATCTCACGATCGGAAAGCGTGCGCTCTACCGCATCCACATCCAAGATGGATAGTTGTGACCGGCTATAGCAAAACCTGACAGTTGTCGGTAAAAATCAGAAACTAAAAATGCAAATTTCTTCAAAACATGAATTTCTGATAGTGCCCGGTTTTGCAATAGCCGGTTACATTTTCAAAAGGGTAACACATGCAAAGAAAGCAGGCTTTTCTCTTTTAGTAGCGTTTTAAAAGTGACATAAATTAAATGTCCAACATCTTTGGAAATTTTTTTGGTAATTCCATTAACAATGCCATCAATTACGTAAGCAGTAATAAATGTAAGCATAAAACTTTTGCAAGTGGGGTCAATTCTATACATGTGTACATTAGCAATGACATGTACATCTTAGACAATGGGTGTTGTCTTCTTTTGTAGTCCCATGAATACATCATTTAATGTTAGTTTTCAAATCATAACAGGGGCACAAACAGTCAACCATCACCAGGGATTTTGAATGAAGATCATCTCTTGGACAACGGGCCAATGTTGGTCGTATTTGCATGAAGATCAGTTTTAATTTATAGAGAACATTATATCAAAGGTAAATGTATGGTGGGGAATCTGCCCCCTTAATTCAGGATGGAATTACTCTACAACATACCTGTGCCCAATCTTTGCCAAACTTTTCTACCAGCTTCTTCAGGTTCATTGCGGCTGCTTCTCGAATTGCAAACACTGTCAGGAAGAAATAGTATGAATACACGTGATGAAAATGTGATGAAAATGTGATTTCTACTTGCAACTAAGGATTTATGAATAATTTGTTTTCGATTATCATCCACATGACCATCATGGTTATTATGATGATCATCATCATCCAACTCCTAATCACTTTCCAATTATCTATGTCTATTGTCGATCGTACCTTTCCCTCACCAAGCACTGTCTTCTGTCATCAGCTCCCCAAGATACATACATGTACCAAGTTTGGTGAGCATCCGTCCAGTTCTTTAGATAACGCCAAAGCGTGAACAGGATGTACGGACGAAAGAACAGCCCCAAAACATAATGCCTCCAACAACTTTGTTGCAGAGGCATGAAAACAGTCATCAATGCACAGTATCAGTCAAAATAAACAAACCTCTTTTGTGTACAAATTGAAAAGGGATTACAGCATACAAACATTAGGGAGGGGGGGAGTTTATTTTGACCCATACTGTACAAATAAAACCAACTACAGAATGGGGGGGGGGGGGGGGGGCCGGGCC
>JAUELG010035520.1:0-18180 GCA_031471515.1 Dendraster excentricus | reverse complement strand
CCCCCCCCCCCCCCCCAAAAAAAAAAAAAAAAAAAAAAAAAAAAAAGTAAATAAATAAAAATAAAAAAATAATAATAATAATAAATAAATAAATAAAATGAATACACTGATTACACGCACCCAAACACAAACATTTACACACCATGCAGTATCGGCATCTATTCGCCCTTTATTTCGTTAAAAAAACACAATACATGTCCTTATTTTGCCCTAAATAATAAATACGTTCTGAAACAAACCAACACATAACTGGACAGGTAGGGAAAATGAAAAAAGGCGTTCCATGTCCTTCCCTGGAGATTATTAGTGATTAAAAAGAATACCAACAAACAAAACCTAAACTTGAATTAAGAGCGTTAATATATTTAAAAATTGAACCTTCTATATTATATGTAAAAAAGGACTTTTCACCTTAGCCAAATATCAAGGCGCACATGCACACGCACACACGCACACACACCTACCAACTTGACAGCAATTCCTTTTGCATTTTCGGATTAACCAACATAATTTCGTTTTCGGAATAGCGACCCTTCGGATTAACGAACCTTCGGAATAAATAATTTTGGGAATAACGAACCTGATTCGGAACCTGATTTCGTTTTCGGAATAACGAACCTTAGTATTAAAGAACCTTCGGAATAACTAACCTTCCGAATAACGAACCTGATTTCGTTTTTTTGTTTTTTTGTTTTAGGAATTCATTGAAAAATTTTTAGGCGAATACCACAGTTCTTCGCACTTTCGAGATCATAAAAATGATGATGGGGGGGGGGCGTAGGTTGAACCCCTCAGCCCCCAACCCCAACCCCCCCCCCCCCGCTCCCACCTTAGTATGCCGGTGGACATACCATAATCATAAATGTATGTAATTAGCAATTTGTTTGCATGGGATTACTTGAAACTCTGGATAAAAACAGTCAGAGTTCGCCCAATCGTGAACAAATATTTGTTTTGTCAGTGGTACATGATAGATTACACTATTGAGCATGTATCGAGATCAAAAATCTAAGGAATATTTCGAAATGCAAGTTTGGAAAATGTTTTACAATGTGCAAGCAAATAATTTACACGTCCTGTATTACACACTGTACGGTATTATGTATAATAAAAATGATTTTGAGCCACAGATTGCAGATCGAATAGTCATTCTTAGTTTGATGTTTGTGTTGTGATTTTAAAACAGATTCTCCACTTGGACTTGAGTCTTATGATATCCCTGATTCGAGTCTGACCGCGTCGAGTGAGTTTAATGTGATATTTAAAGCACGACGGGGGCGATTGAATGTGGCTGCTTCTAGTAACGGGAGAGGGGCCTGGGCCGCGGCCTCTGCTGACACGAACCAGTGGATCCAGGTTAGATTATGTAAACTTCGAAAGTGTGAACAACACATTAAAGAAACAAACAAAATGTGTAACGTAATATCCTCGGCGATCGGAATGGGTACGTTACACATTTTGTTTGTTTCTGAATGTGTTGTTGGACAACTAAAAATGATACCTTTCAAATTATTTGTATAAACGGAAATATTGTTTTAAAAAAGGTATCATCATTACTATTGATACCATGAAGAGGCTAAAAACATGATGGTCTCTAAAAAATGTATAATTCGAAACAAAAAGTTGTTTACCACACTACAACACATGTTTACTCTTAACTTGCTATGTTTGCATGTTTGTAAGTTACAATAAACACGCATGCTATAGAGCATGACAATTCTTGGCACGTAAATAGTTGAGAGGTCTGCATACTTTGTGTCCCAACTTATGCCTAAACACAATTAGTGCACTCGCAAGTGACGGGTGCGTACGGAACGAACGGTGAAGCCTTCACGGTTCCGTAATGTACGAATAACACAACCAGTGATCAGCATCTAGTTCATTTCACCTAACTGTTCAAACAAATTGGAATATTCTTCTTTAGGATGGGGGATATGGTAGTCCTTTTCGGAGCATATAATAGTGGACTTAGCCGAGCAGTGTCACTAAAGTGCTCAAGTTATTCAAGGAATACATTTTTTTTTCTTTACACTTGAGCTGAGAGCAGCAAGTATGCATATTTATTTTTCACAGGTGCTCTGAGTTATATTAGGTTAATACCAACATGAAAATTAACAACGAATTTGGAAAATATATTAAAAGTTTTTTGTGATAAAAGGCAAACAGATGCGATTCTATTTCAATGATACGAAAACATCCATTTAAAGAAAACTTACGATTTGTTCAGGTTTATCTCGATTCTACCTACGAAGTCGTTGCCGTGGCAACACAAGGAAGGCATGATTTCCCTCAATGGGTGTCGAGCTTCAAGGTCACTCATAGCATGGATGGTGTGACATTTCATACGGTTAAAAACAGCATTGATGGGTCAGATATGGTGAGTGTTATTAAATGTCGTAGTGACATAATTATATATACTTGCTACAGTATTTTGTGTTTTAAATTTAAAGTGCTTCAATGATTATACACTGGACATGTTGATGTGTTCCTTAACCCGTTGAGGACGAATTGATTTTGGTATAACACGCATTCTCCATATATTTCGGGACCAGTCCTCAACGGGTCAAGGCCATATATACTCTTTTGCAAGCCAAATCTCAAAATGTACAAGGCTATTGTCGTATATGAAAGAAAATATCATTTAATAGCATGTCTGAAAAAAATCTTGACATCTTGAAAACTCTTTTTCGTGGAGTTACAAACATAACACTTATTAAACCATCGTCCAACGGTTTATTGTGCATCTACCTATCCTCACCCGGTTAGTAAGTTCGTACACCGACATATTTCAAGGAGTGCCAGATCGCGATGCATGAACCTTACGTTACCCACACATAAGTACCAATGTGTATAAGCCTTTACCAAATAATATACCCAAACATTGCTTAAAGAGACATGTAATTATATAAACTGTATTTTTTGTACAAATGTCGGCTTCACAATACCTCTACGAGAATAAGCACAATATTGTTCTAATATTATGCTAAATCGGTTAAAGTCCGTTATTAACCCATATGTACATTAGTTCGAAGAATCCAACGGGTTCTTCGATCTGATTGTATGTGTGTTGCATAAATTCATATCCGTCAACTGAAAACTGTTCAGATGTTTTGTAAAACTTTCATCCATTTCACATTACACATGTTTGATGTAATTAAAATGATATGTTTAATAACATCAAGATGATAATGATGATGAGGACGGTGATGTTAATAATAATGATAGTTATTGTGAAAATGATGGTGGCTATTTTAACGTGAATAGCGAATGTTCAGTCTTTCAACAAAAACAATCAATCTCTCATGGGCCCTTCCTACCAAAAAATACATGAATAGTTTACATTGTCTTTCTTTGTCTTTAATTTCTTTTTGATATTCCATGCCCACTTTAAGAGGCGTTGGCGCGCTTTATATCAATTCAAACATGAAAAGCTGGGTTAATGTGTTTCTTTTCAGGTTTTCACGGGCAATTCTGATCAAAATACTGTAGTATGGAACGCCTTCCCAACCCCCCTAGTATGCCGCTTCGTGCGTGTGCGCCCTGTTACCTGGCGATGGACCATCAGCATGAGAATGGAGCTGTACAAACATGGTAATTAATCAATAATGTGTATCAATTGATACTTTATATCTATTTCATCCAAAGTATAAAATCGGCTCAATATTTGAATACATTGATACATTGTGTCAATTTCTTCTATATGCATATTTATGTATACATTATTTGCTGTTCGTTGTTTAATCCATTTATGAGCAAAAGCACAAGATATTATTTTCAGTCATGTTATACATTATCTATCACACATATTTCAGCTTTGTTGGCAACCTGGCAACAGTCTGCGATGCATATAATTAGCATAATTAGGTTTCTAAGCTAATTGGCATCATAAATATGCAACTTAGGGGCAGCCACCGCGGATTTCAGGGAGTTGCCCATATGACAAATGCAATTGGGCACCAGAAATGAATTCATTACCCACACAACTTTTAAATAATTATTTCCAAAATGTCTGCACTATTCCTAAATAGCAAATGACCTCTGACCATATTTTAGAAATATGCAAATTAGGTAATTATCTTTACAATGCTTTATACAAAAGAAAATGCTTAATGTTGCCGAGGTGGCAACAAAGCTTCATTGTTCTATTAACGATTTAGAATATTAATAGCAGTACGAACATTGTACTTCTGAATGTCTCCAGGTCTAATACACGTCATAAAGAAGCGTTTACTGCAATGATAGCATTAATAACATTCAACGGATTAGACATTTTGAGGAAGCCACTTTTCTTCAAAGGAATTGACATGAACTTGAAATATGAACGTATCGATAATGCCTCAGTTGGCAGCGGAAAACAATAGGCGACATGGGCGAGGAGTATAATAATTTAGACAAATTTAGACATTGCCCAAGCCCAACACATTTTCGCTTTTACCATACACATGATAGCATGGACAGTCATTACATGCATTCTCTTGAATAATACGAATATAATGTAGCACTATGGTCATAATTTTTGGTTAATCCCTTTGATCATATCACCATCACCGCCTTAAAGGGTGATGACATTGTAGCTTTAAAAATACTTTAATTTTCAGACATTTTTATGATAGTAAGTGATACAAATTATCATTTTGTACAAAATCAGTAACATGAAATTGTTAAAACAATGTGATCATATTTCTGAAAATTTGACTTTCAGGTTTACGCATATATCTCAAAAAAGAATTGAAATGTTAATACAAATTTACTACGCTTATATCTGGTGAATCCTACGCTGTCAGGTTAGGGGAGTTAGCGAAGGCGCAATTTGATATTCTTCGTCCCAAACAAAGTTTACATTTGCTGATCCCGAAACCTATAACCTACAGCATTCGTTACTAAAGTAGGACAAGCATCAGTTTCAACCATTCGGCGATAATGGGAGTTACTCAGTCATGGCTTGGTGAGCTCACTGTCTGGTGAAATGCAAATAATTGTCCTTGCACCAAACTTCAATTAAAAACACAGTGAAAATAGCTCCTGCTAATTACAGCGAAGAACATGATCGGATCAAAGATCCGATCTTCGGTTATTGTACATACTAGTATGTCAATTTTGTCACAGACGGACAAATGAAGCTCTGGCATGCAATGGAGGCAGGGGGGATATTGCGTAGCTACGGAGGGACATTTTTTTTTTAAAGAAAGAAATACATAACGAGTGCCCCCAATAGTGTTTGTGCCCCCCCCCCCATCAATCCAACCAATGTTTTGACATCCCCCTGTGATTTGGGTGATATGCAGGGTCACAATCGACACGAAGTAGATGTTTTAGCCCGAGAAACATAAAACAAATCCTCAACATGCATCTGACACCGCTCATTTCAAAGATAATAGTAGGCTTGTTAAGACAACAAAAATTGGCGTTCACAGCTATTTGAGGTACGATTGTTTAACATGGCAACATAATTATTCAAGAGGTTATGGCCATGTGTTTTGAACTGGGAAGTAAGCGTCACACCGAGGGGCTTTCAAGAGATCATGACAAGTTGTAAAGTCAAAATGTTGTTATTAATGTACATCCAAGACCTATTAACGATTAAGGTATACATTTCTGGAAAGGAAATGGTACCAGGATTCCATTTGTACTGTTTTAAAAACTACTATACAGGGTGTGTCAAAACATGGGCTAAAATATGACAAAAATTAAACAAAAAGGGTACCATGAAAAAAATCTCCACTGGAGAAAATCCTATCCACCTCGTGAAATGTTGTATGCATAATTTAATTAACCATGATTGAACCTTTCGTTTAGTATCTAATGTGTGAGGTTCCACAAAATATATTTAATGTTCAATAATATTTGTATACGATATTTAGGTATGCAGAATACAAGAGATCATGACAAAATGTACTCCCAAGGCAATTAATCTGTATCCAAACGGGTGAAAATATTATTAGAAATTTTATTTGATGTGTAATCTATTAATACAATGTCAATTCAAAACAACACTATAAGGTGTGTCAACAAAATATGTCAAAATATATAATGAAAAGCTAACAAAGGATAGATGAGTAAATATGTTAAATTGTATCTTGTTTATGTACGTGTTAGCATACTTAATTACAACCAGTGGCGTAGCTATGGAGGAGGGGGCATGGGGGTATGTGCCCCGCCCCCAATAAATCTGGAAAAAAAACACTAGAAAACATTAGGTTTTTTTGCAAGAAATATATATGGTGGGCCCCTAATAATTATGATGGCCCCAATCTGTGCGACCAAGCTAGGCCACTTATTTCAACCAAAGGGGATAGTTGAGTTCTGGTAAAGAAAGTAAAATTTTGGTCAAACTTAATTTTAGTAACCAAAACCTGCACCATTACATCACAAACTAATAGTTATAACCCTACCATGCTTGAAAGGAATTCAATATTCTATGCGACTAAAAAAAAGCCTTTTATCATTCAAACAGAGGCTTTCAATCTAAAGATTGCGCTCTCAGAAAGCTCATTGATTTAAACATTTTTTGATAAAATATTGTGCATGTGAAGGTTCGTAAAAACACTAATTAAATAGATAGTGAATCACTAAGTATTATAAAACTTATTTTGAATTTTGTTAAAAGAGGAGGCATTTTTTTTTTAATTGTAACGCTTAGCTCAAAATTAGCTTATATTTGTGGGGCCCCACATTTATTACAAATGTCTACTTTTTTATATTTCAGGCATTTCTAAACCGATTTTGCTCAAATAAAGTTTATTCTGTCACTAAAATATTATGCTCTTTAAAATTTTACACTCAGTTTTTCATTATCTCAAAAAAATTATTATGTTTAGCGCTCTCTCTACCAAAACTCAACTATCCTTTAGTACTAGTTTATTATGTGGTTTTTTTTTTAAGATTGTATATGTAAATAGCCGATCATTTAATGTGGTTGAATGGGACAAATCTTTCAAATTGAAGAACACAGGTTGTGACAAACCGCAAAACGCAAATTAGAGTATTTGTAGTTATACATACGCATGAATACATGGTATGTGATCAGTACACATTTATGCTATTACCAATACATCTACGTATCATGCTCATTGCTGTCTACATGGCTTTCTATTATACACTAAAATTTATGCTCATTTTGGACTCCTCCACAATCAAAAACTCTGCCCCAGTAAATAGGCAATCTTCTAATCTTGTTTTTTTTTTTGTGGGATAAAACTTTCAAATTGAGATCAGAGAATGTGAGAATGGTTAAGTGGGCACTTGACCTACTTAATTGCATGCCCAACTCACAAAAGGCAAATTAAGTATTTTGTGCGATTATACATAAACATGAATACCTGGTATGCGCCCAGTACAGAGTCATGCTATAATGCTCACATATGTATGGTACCCTCATCTTATCCTCACTGCTTTCTAAATTGTTTTCTATATGTCTAACATTTATGCTCCCCTCCACTTATGCTCCCCCTCCTCCATCGTGTAATATCGGGTACGTGGTGGTAAGGAAATCAAATTTACATAACAATGAATTATCATATTTTCTTTTTCTGAATTTAAATCTGTAGTCACCTAAATAGTCTTTACTTTGACCCCAGGTATATCAATCTAGCCTTTGTTTTAAAAGTTTGGTGCTCACTTTAAGTAGCATGCATGTTGCACATATTTAACAACTCCACCTATTTACTGGCCCAGCTCAAAACACATGGCATTATGTACATGCCCCTCAGAGTTATTCGCTTTGCTGTATTGATGTTGATTTTTGTTAAGCCAGTATATGCCTATTTCGTTTATCATAAGCTTTGATGACAATATTCGTACGCTTACAAAAACAACTTTATATTTTATGGTGTGTTTTCAAACAGCTGTTCCAGTTGGACTTGAGTCTTATGCCATTCCTGATTCGAGTCTGACCGCGTCGGGCCAATATGATACGACTTTTGGAGCCAGGCGAGGACGATTGAATGTGGTTGCTTCTAGTGAAGGGAAAGGAGGCTGGGGCCCATATACCCATAGCATTTACCAGTGGATCCAGGTGAGATAATGTATACTTATTCAAATATACATCGAAAGTATAAGCGGATGTGTGTTAATTATTATGCATGTTATTTATGAATATTAATTTTAAAAGTGTCCTACGTACTCACGCAAAACAAATCGAAAGTTCGCACAATAGCGTGTCTGTTTGAGTAATTATGTAAATATTAAATGTATTAATTTTTGAAAAATTAAATATTGCATAATTTACTTAAAAGGGGTTATGTAGTTTTGATATAGCCGTAACATTATAAAAATAATATTTATAACTCCACCATGCTTGGAAGGTATAGAAAATCATAAACCACCAAGTAAAATGTCTGTTACATTAAAAGAACGGCCGTTAAAAAACAAGAGGGCGCTTTCTCGAAGGGCAATTTTTCCAACCACTTTGTTTATATGCAATGTATGCATGTGATGATTTATTGAAATAATGATTTGATAGAGAGATCATAAGAAAAGATATGTCATTATATTTGTTTTACAAAGTGGAAGCATTTTTTGAATTTTTTGAAAAAAAAATCATCTAATTACTTGGGAACCAAATTATTGTAAGATTAGATAGATTTTATTAATATTTCAGTGATTCCTTGGTCACTTTTGACCAAATAAAGTTTATTCTGCCATCAAAATAACATTTTATTTCGAACCCAACACTTGGTTTTCAATTACCTCACATAAAATTGCGATGTGCAGCACCCTCTCTACCAAAACTAAACTACCCCTTTAACACGGCCTGTAAATCGAACATCTGCGAGTAGGCCAGTTCTATTCAGACGTACGTTATGCTCCAGTCACCCCCGGTGGCTTAAACCAAAACTTGTTGTGGTGCGCAACCAAATCCGCATCACTACCGGATATTGCAATGGAGCTAGGCGATCGAGTCTAAACGAACGTAGTGACTGAGCAGAATAAGGTGCTTTTCCATTTTTTGGCTAGAAACTGCATCTGCATATCAAGAAAGGGAATTCTAAATTGACGATAAGGACTATAACGTATGTTATTGCGTCATCGTCATGATTCTATACCAACCAGAAGAGGCTATGATTGATTCATGAAGAAAAACAAAAATGCACCCTAAAATACTTTTCGCAAAGTGACATATTATTATTAATTAGTACATCAAAAGTATTATTTTATGACAAATTAGCAGGGTTCGTTATTCCGAATGTCCGCCATTTATAAAACCATATCAGGTTCGTTATTCCGAAAGGTTTGTTATTCCGGAGGTCCGTTATTCCGAGGATTTGTTATTCCGTAGGTTTGCTAATCCTAAAATGAAATCTTGTTCATTAATCAGAAAATGAATTCCGGTTTGTTACATTAATATAACTTAGATGATTGATTGGTCAGGCCTAGGGAGGGATGGGAGATGGGCATGCTTAATGCGGGCTCCAAGTGTTATAACAAAAATCAAACGCAAATTAAAATATTATAACAAACCAGATTTCATTTTAGTATTTTAACTAACTCGATTTCAGTTTCGGATTTAAGAACAATATTCATTTCGGACTAATGAACGAATGGGAGGGCCAAAGTCGAAAAAAGCGACTTTAGGTTGCCACATCTCCACAACAAGTTTAAACCGATTCTAATTGCAAGTATTTTCAATGAGACAGCATAATTCAGAGGTCTACCTCAAACAATTTGTTGCGAACACCTCTAAATCCAAGATGGCGTCCACAATGGCAGTTGTTTTGTATGGCTATAGATAATTGGCAATATTTCCCGATTGTTACCTCATGTCAACAATATTTTGCAATCTTATTAAAGACAGTAAAATTTTATATAAACTGATACCAAACATTGTGAGTTTCCGGATATGTAACACGGCCATTTTATGCCCTAAACGCAAATTTTAGGCATTTTGATTTACATAAGTACGCATAAATCAATAACTGTATTAGCAATTGGATTAACACTATTCAGACAACTGCCCAATTATATGAACAGCATTGTGTGAAAATTTTAAGTGTGTACCGTATCTGAACAATGAGTTATAAGACTTGGAAGTAAGCATTTGATATCGACAAATAGGGTAATTTTGCTAGATTTCCAATGCTGTACAGAGTGTCTCAAAAGCGTGTATTCTTGGCTATTTATGATTTTTGTACTAAATAGATGCGTCAATCTCTGGACACCTTGGATTCAAGTTGTGATGAATATTCCACCCTCATGTTGTTATCCACGTAGATATTAAGTCTGTCTTGTATATGTTTAACTGCATGTATACAACACTAAAAATAAACCTAATCTACTCCCAATAGAGCATTCCAGTCAGATGCATACTGATGCGCTTGTCATGCCTATTGCGAGTTCGAATCATACTGCGTGCCCATGACTTCTTTTCATGATTATGTTCATTATCTTGAGTAATGAAGTGTCTCACTGCAGTGCACAATGGGTGGAATTCACAAAGGTGGTTTATACCTACGGAATGTAATTGTAAACTGAGGGAGAAGGAATGTAATCTCACTACTTGGAAAGCTTGTTAACAATACTACTTAACAATGTACTTGTATACGAGCAGCATTCCATAGAATACAAACCTCCTTTGTGAATTTCACCCACTACAGTATATCGCGTGACACTCGAGCAGAGCGTATATTACATATCTAGTTTCGAACACCATCCGATTGCTAAACACAATGTCTAAACCGATATGTGCAGCATAAACAATTCTACATAGCTAACATCAAGCAATTTTTTATTCACTACCCTGTACTCGTATAACCATAGTAACAGCAGCCGATTATGGACAGAAATATAGCAAATCACCAAATATTTGTTTCGCAAAATTAAATTTGATCAGGCAAATGGTTTTATTACACATTTCATTTTATTTCCTTCATGTACACGGGAAAAGTAATGTAAATAATGCGGCTTGTAGTAGCCAAATATACGATTAATTGTATTTCTTGTGTTACTATGGTTACAAATGTACAAGGTTGTACAATATGTTACACTACAATAAACACAATATATTAGTCAACGATTCCTACGAACCATGAAAACGACCTTGCATGTGCCCCAGCTATAGCATGATAGTAGTGGTGTTCCGAATAATATTCCGAAATAATTGTATTAACAAGTTTAATCATGTTTAAAGCATACTTAGCCAGATATGGTCGTTGTAAATGTAATGGACGGCGCTTCCCATTTTAATATTGCACTGGAAAGTGCATTTTGTATGATAGAATTATGCAGTGAAATTACTATTTTCGCGTATCGCAAACAAAGAGTGGCTAATTCATGACAAAATAAAAAATAAACTGAAGGTTTTGTTACCAAAACGAGAATAAATAAGTCAATTTTCGGAGCATTTCTTGAATAAAGTCGGTATGCACGAATAACCTTCGTTGAGGCACCCTGTATAATGTTCGAAATCGTACAAAATTGCAGGATTTGTAAATAGATGTATACAGATACGGTACACACTTGAGACTTTCACTGAGTGTTATTGATATATTTTGGCGGTATTTCCAAAAGTATCAATTCAAATCCCAGCAAAATTATTTCCTTTTGTTGGAAAAAATACATACATTTTATGTTTGGGGCTAAAATGTACAATGTGACATTTCCTATAACTCATGATGTCTGGTATCAGATTATAGGAAATGTTATTGTCTTTAATATGACTACAGATTCATTCTAATGTTCGGTACTGTCGGAGATATTTTGCTAATTATTCATAGCAAGTCAAACCGCCATCTTGGATTTGGAGGTATTCGCAACAAATTTGTTGAGGTAGACCTCTAAATTAATTTGTATCATTACAAATACCTTCAAATAAAAATGGTTAAACTTGTTGTGGAGGTCTGGCTACCTAAATCCTTAAGGAAGCCACTTTTCGATGTTGGCCCTCCCATCAAACCGGAAAAGCGAGCTCCCGGAATAACGAACCCGATTGTTAACAATTAAAATTGTGTCATTTGTTCTGGCTCGAATATGTGTAAGTTACCATATTCTGGTGTAAATCAGTTCAAAATTTGCCCCCCCCCCCTCCCCCCCAACAAAAAAGTGGAAATATGAGTAAAATAAACAGTATCATCAAAATGCGGCAACAAAATCCTACATATGGGACTGTTGGAGAAGATGACAAAGCAGTATATTTCGTTTTCTTTAAGCGCTTTCTTGCATTGTTTGAACCTGTTTGGAAAGTCTTAATGTACTTAACTACTGTACTACTGTCTCTCTTTCATTAACATGCAATTTCTTTTTTAAAACTTAAAAAATCTTAAATCCTGCATTTAAAATTCCCCCCTCATACAATATATACTCTCAGAAAAAAAAGTATTTCATTATCAGGAGGGTGAATTAGCCAAGGAGAGCATTATATTGTTTGATAAGTAAAGCAAGGAAATTGTGTTTGCCTGAGGATATTCAATGTGAGTTATTTGATTAGCTTGTAGTACCAATTTTATCATACGGTTGCAAGGTTGGGGAGTTTCAGAGACTTGATTGTATTGTAATATTTCATAAAAAGTCTATTAAAAGCTTGCTTAGAGCTAATCGTGGCACTGCTTATTGTATGGTTTATGGAGAATTTGGAAGATCTGATTTGCGAAATACTGTAGAATCGCGTATGGTTTGTTTTGGGACTAGAATTGTTCAGGGGAAAAGGTCCATATGATCTTACATTATTGATCAGTTGTTGCGTAAGTTGTATGATAAGGGTGATTTTGAGTCGAGGTGGATTAAGAATATAAAACGTATTTTTGGATATGTGTGGAATGTCGAATGTCTGTACAGTCGATGTTCCATCGCATATTGATTGGGTGAAACTGACTTTGAATTTGAGGTTAATTAATATGTCTAAGCAAAATTGGAATGATGAGATTAATATAAATCGTTTGTGTATAAATTATAGGATCTTTAAAAGTGTGGTTGGTTTTGAAAATATTTAGTGCAGTTGGATGTTAAAGATGTTAAAGGATAAATATATTTCGGTGTGAAAACCACAAACTCCCGATAGCAAATGGTTGCTACTAGCCAGAGCAAGAGTTGCAGATTTACAGCTTGTGCTCCTTGCAGGATCAGAGGGATTAATTTCATAATGTCTTTGTTTGCCCTGCATTCCAGAATGATAGGAAGCAGTTAGTTAAATGTCTTTATTTTAAGAGGTCGAATGAATATAATATGTATCAGTTATTCAATGTCAGAAATATTGAGCAGATTATTTTATGAATTTATCAAGGTTGTATAGAATAATTGTGTCTACATTTTCAAATAAGTTGTGTGTGCTGGTTTAAAGTTGTACTGCTCATATTGTACTTTTACTATTCTTGTCTATTTTGAGAGAGAGTAAGAGGTGTTATTATCGCCACAATGTTTGCCAGAGATTTTGTTTTTTGGGGGTCATGTTTTTACTTAATTTAAATATTTGGTTTTATTTATATGTATGGATATTATGTGTTTATATACATTTGTTGTATCATTGCATTTCTCCCATTCCCCCATGAGGGGCCGGTATTGAGAAATGAAATTCATTGTCAAAACTCAAAATTCAAAAACAAAATGTAATTCTTTTTAGACGTGACTCATGTAGTAAAGACTTATTCATTCTGCATTGTTCATGATGATCAACGGTTAAAACACAAACAAATAATTGTTACCTGTCTTGCAATTGCTTTAAATGTCCCGTAGGTCATATCACGAATACACACGAATCGTATCATACCAAACTATTTAAAAATGTGCTTTTTTGGTGACGTATGGGACATAGCATTTCTAGTACGCCTCATTTAGTCAAATACTAAATTTATACATTTGGTAAACTATTCCTGGAAATATTTTAATAATTTAGTCCCATGTTTATTCCGTGTTGTAACCTCAACAAATCTGATCGGATAAGGGGCTCAACATTTCCTGTATGGGCTTCAAAGACTTCAGTTAATATTTCCAAGTCTAACTCTCTCTGAAAATAAGGAATTATGATACATTTTTTTCATAGAAAACTCACTGATAGGGATGCGGTTAATACACCGGCAAATACGGTTATCTCCTTAATATTATATGAAAGTAATGCTTTATTGATTAAATAAATGATATAAATAAAAACATGATGTCCCGTAATATTCCTTTGAAAAAATGACTTCTTCTATGAAAAAGATATAACATAATATGCTTTCTAGAAAAATGTGTAGTTAAAAAAAGGCATAAACGGGACCACCAGTGAAAAAAAAACCATTACCAAAGTGAGTGATGTTTTGTACCGTTTAGTGATATCAAATAGATACACATCATTTCTAAAAGGGTCGTGTAAATCATAAACAAAGCAATACATTTCCAGCATTTACGGAGCCACTGCTACATCCTGGTTCCATGTGAGATAACAGTTGCTACTACACCGATGCTATTCACACCTATGTTCCGAGATCATGTAATCGCGGGTAATTCTGTCGCTCTGCAAGCAGTAGTTTCCAGAAATACAAACCCATGAACGCATGCTTTAGAATGCCTATTCCAATTACATGTATTTCTGGAAACATATCTGTGTGATTTTTTTACGAAATTGAATACTAAAATTGTTATATTCCATTTACATGTGAAAGGGGTTAATAGGTCTGCATTATGTCTGAATGGTATCGGCGCAAAGCAAATGAAACGGAAACATGGGACCTTCATGCTGCTCTTTACCCAGGTGTATAAATTGGTACCCGGAAGGATGGAACGTAGTTCCTTAGCATTATGTGCACCTACGAGGTTTCCTGGCTGGAATGCTCCCCAGGAAGTGGAATAAACGTGCACTTTGTGTGATGGATTAATTGAAGCGTGCATCCAATGCCTGGAGTAATAATATATTTGTACAGCGCTTAGAGATGAGAATCAATCTTATTAGGCGCTCTATAAATCGAAAATATTACTATTATTATTATTATTCATTATTGGATAACAATCGCTTTGTATACAAATAACGCAACATTTTACATTGTGTAGACCATATATTCGTTTTTTAGGGTAGGGGATGGTGGACCTCTTGGTGTCTCAAACAGCTCAGGATGACAGCTAAATGGTGCATGGGCTTGTCAATTTTACACGGGTGCTATGATTTACAAACGTCTTAATATCAACATCAGTGGCGTAGCTACAGGGTACACGGGGACACGTGACCCCCTCCCCGACTGATTTGGAAAACAAAATGAAAAATAAAAAACATAATGGGATTGGTTAAAACAAATAATAATCAGCAACGATTCCATTTTAGTGTTACGACAAAATTAACTTTAAGAAAGCTTATAATTGTCTGCTCTGTACAGGTTGATCTCAATGCTACCTACGATATCGTTGCCGTGGCAACACAAGGAAGGGAGGATCAGCCCCAATGGGTGGAGAGCTACAAGGTCACATACAGCATGGATGGTGCGACATTTCACTATGTTGAAAACACTACTGATGGCTCAGTTGTGGTGAGTGTTATTTTACGTGTTGCAGTGACATTTACCCCTAAGAACTGTGTCAAACATTACTTTCAATACAATAACATGTTAAATGACTAATAGCATGATGATGATGACGATGCCAATGTTGACATCATACTAGTAATAGTGAAAATAATGGTGCCTGGAAATAGCGTATCTTCCATTTGTCTGCGAAAGTACTATACTAGTATCAAGGGTCTTTCCGAAACAAATTACATTTGCCTTTCTTTGGCTTTTACAATACACCACTATTGCACTGTACTCGACTAAGAAAGGCGTTCACTTGCTTTATATCAATTAGAAATTGTAATATTTTGTTGTTCATTCCTAATTGTTGTATTCATTTTGATGTATATGTTGTCTGTCTCTATTCAGGTCTTCTCTGGCAATTCTGATAAAAATACCGTGGTCTTTAATTACTTCCCGACCCCGGTAATGTGCCGCTTCGTGCGTGTGCGACCTGTTACCTGGCACAATATCATCGTCATGCGAATGGAGCTTTACAAACGTGGTAATGGATGTTTTATCGTTTGGAATGCAAAAAGGGATATATAGTGTTTTTTTTTTTATTTAGTGCTGTATAAACTGTATCTTTGAATAACCAAAGTAGCGATACATAACGCCAGTAGTACAATGACATGTCAATGACTTATATTAAATGTGCGAACAGCGTAATCCTCAATATGATTTAAACAAAACGAACGGAGTGACCACAAACACTCAACCTGCTCGAAATATAAATCCACCAGTTACTCTCATTACCTTCCCAAAAATATTGGGAAAAGCTTGGACTCATAAGTGTATCATTGATGGTTAAACCCAAACTGGGCATTTCTTTGCCAAACTGCATATTTGTTGCCCAATTATTGCTCATTCTTCCCAGAAATTAACAGCAAATGGGTAAGAATGAGAAATAATTGTGCCAAATATTATAATGTTGGCAGTAGTGTAACAAGTGCCTATTATCGGGTGGGGGGGGGGGGATGGCAGAGCCAAAACATTCCCTGTTAGTACGTCCAAAATGTTCATTCTCCCAGTGTTTTAGTGGATTTTCCTGCTGAATTTCTTTCCTGAAATCTTTCTGGGGAATGAAATGCCCAGTTTTTGTTTACCCAACAATGAGGAATCTTATGATTCCACGCTTTACCCAATATTTCCAAGAGTGAATTGTAGCCATACATACCACAGTGTTGTCCGAGTACTTCTATCTACAGTAGCGTAATGAGCAAAAACTGTTGGAGGCATCTAACCACCACCATTATGTTACGAGGGAGCAAAGCTACCAAGCTCGGAGGAACCAAACGACCGACCGGGTGGGAAGGGTGTGGGAGGGAGTGTCCCCCTCCCACGGTAGGGAGCTTTTGTATTTTCCTTGGACTTGAAGCTGTGTCATCTAGACTGATGCATGCCTAGAAAGGAAATTCGTTGGCACGATTTGATTTGTTTCTCTCCAAAAAGTCACATTAATATGGTTTGCTGATCCAGAAACCTGTGACCTGTAGCATCCATTACTTTGAAAAAAAAAGACACACATCTGCTTACATAACTCAGCGATCAGACATTTCCTAGGGAGCTCATTGTCTGGTTAAATGCAATTTCCCCCCTTGTACCGGAAATAAGACAATAAAATTGAAAATAGCTCTTTGTGCAGCGGCGACGATGATTGGGGAAAAGAGATAAACATCGAAGATTGTCCAGAATAGTATGATTATAGTTGTATGGAATGGTTTATAAAATCATATCTAATTACCATTGTGTAAAACACCCACAGTTGTTAATTTTCCTTAATTTTCCAATTTACAGTTTCTACCACAGCTGACCATTCTACCACCTCACCAGCAACAACCACTGCAAATACCACCACCACCACTCAACCTTCTACCACCTCACACGCTACAATCACTGCCACCACAACTACCAGCACCACCAGTGAACCTTCTATAACCACACCAGCTAAAACAACCGTCATCACCACCACTGACCATTCTACCACCTCGCCAGCTACAACCACTGACACCACGACCGCCAGCACCACCACTGCCCCTTCTAAAACCTCACCAACTACAACCACTGCCACAAACACCGCAACTACCACCACCACTGAATCTTCTACCCCCTCACCAGCTACAGCCACTGCCGCCACCACCACTGAACCTTCTACCACATCAGCAGCTACAACCACTGCCACTACTACCACCAGCACCACCACTGCCCCTTCTACCACCTCACCAGCTACAACTACTGCCACTACCACCGCCAGCACCACCACTAAACCTTTTACAACCTCACCAGCTACAACCACTGACACCACGACCGCCAGCACCACCACTTCCCCTTCTACAACCTCACCAACTACAACCACTGCCACAATCACCGCCACTACCACCACCACTGAATCTTCTACCCCCTCACAAGCTACAACCACTGCCGCCACAACCACTGAACATTCTACCACCTCACCAGCTACAACCACTGCCCCCACAACCACTAGCACCACCACTGACGCTTCTACCACCTCACCAGCTACAACTACTGCCACTACTACCGCAAGCACCACCACTGAACCTGCTACGACCTCACCAGCTACAACCACTGCCATCACGACCACCAGCGCCACCACTGCCCCTTCTACCACCTCACCAGCTACTGCCACAACCACCGCCACTACCACCACCACTGACTCTTCTACCCCCTCACCAGCTACAACCACTGCCGCCACCACCACTGAACCTTCTACAACCTC
>JAUELG010035409.1:0-11569 GCA_031471515.1 Dendraster excentricus | reverse complement strand
CTCATGAATATTCATTAAGACCAGCTCGAAGATCGTTGACAAAGCGCTAGATACATATTCATTATACTGAATCCTTGCAGATGGAGCTGGCGCTATTGATAAGACCTATTATTATCGTGAGAGTAGTAAAAACAGTAGCGCCTCTAGTAGAAGTTTTACGGTATATGATAATGAAAATGAATGGGGCCAAAGATGCATGTCCACTTTGCAGAATGAGAGATGGGAATGATCATTAATGGGATCTAGTAACTTTGTTGACATGTGTCAAATGTGATGAATTGCTGATGCAATGTTTATTTTTGTTCTGATATGTCCGCAAGCTACTGTGTGAAAATTTCCAGTCAAATGGACGTTGCATTGCCGCAAAATGCACAAAAATGCAAAGTGATATTCAGTTACTCACTGCAATAACTTTATACACGATTCAAAACACCAGGGGAGTTTTTATTTTCTGAACACTTCAATCGTACATATCTTTGTAACAAAAGGGTAATTTGAAGGAAAAAAAAAACCTGTCCCATGATTTTATTTTGTCACTACAACTACAACAAGAAATGAGGGAGCTGCTAGAATTCAAATTGGATTTTTAGAGTCCCTTTAAGGGTGATCGAGACAGGATTAGGTGAATGAAAATAAAGTTATCTTACCCTTTTTTGCTCTGAGGATTCTGCCAAGACGCTGAGCCTCTTGTCTTCTGGAGCCTCCGTGTGATGAGATCTGGATCAGCACGTTGGCCTCTGGGAGATCAAATGAGTTGTCACCGACCTGAAAGGTAACCAAAAAAATAAATATAGAATGGGAGTTAATGAAGAAAATAAACAGTTGAAAATTGCTGTATCTTTTTTTCAAATAGCCTGTGTAATAAGATGAGAGTAACTTAACTGTCTACGAGTGGTGCTCTGGGCCAATATTCATGAAAGCCATCTAGCTTAGCTACTTGCAAAGTCTATTTTGGATGAAGTTGCTAAAAATTAGACAGAAGGTCTTTTAGTAGCTAACTTAGTGGGTACTTAAACTGTGTACCCAGTTGACCCTAGTTGGGACTATGAAAACTGTTCATTGCTAGATTAAATGCACATCAAGATTCCACTTAATAGCAAGGAACTAAGCTATTGGGGTTACATGAATATGGAGAAAGTGAGAAAAAATTACTTCAGAAATCCAAATGGGGAAGAGTCCTAATGTCAGACTTGAGTCTGGATTCCTTTAAAACACTTACTTCACAGGATGACAAAAATAAAATGTTATAGCTTCATGCTTGGCAAAACCCTGCACTTGTCGTTAATTCATGTTTTGAAGTAATGGGCATTTTAACTTTGTACAATGCGTTTAAAAAGACTTATAATTGTAAAATTTGAACAATCAAATCTTCAAAAAGTAACAGCTCACTAGAATGGTACAGACTCTAGACTACAAAAACCAGTTCAACCTACAGCACAAGTAATGTGATATGAAATTACCTTTGAGATGAAGATGGTGTTGACGGCCGGGTTGTGTTGGAAGTTCTGCAGGATCTGCATTCTCTCTCCTTGGCTGGTTGGGCCGTAGATATACGGTCTGAATGTTGATGATTATAAGAGGTAAAAAACATGAGACATTATATTGTAACAGATATGTACAACGGAGAACAACTAGTATAAAGTAAAATCCTGTGTACCGTAACCACCCAACGAAAATAAGGAAAGTGGCCAATGAAGAAATGTTCTATAAATTTGGGACTGAAATCAACAGAAACGTTGAAGAAAGGATAAGATTGTGTCCTTGACTGATCTCTTGCAACCTATGAAATAAACTGAACTTGGTATCAGGTATGCTACAATGTTCTGTAACCTTTGTTCCTGGATTTTGTAACATAGTTGGTGTCCACATTCAGGTAGGGTTAGTAAGTAGTAGAATAAAATGCAGATTTATTGGTACATACATTTCTCAAGGACTACCAGTAATTCATCAGAGAAATAATCAGAGAAAATATTTGACAAGCAATGAGATAAACTATGCTGAATCTCCCCTCATTTCGCCAGTGAATATGATTTTTATCATGTATGCACAAGTAGAGTGAGGAAACAATATTTGACTTTTGTTGATGAAATTAACACTGAAATTTGCTTTGCATCAATACGCTTGCACAAGTGATAATCTAACAACAACGAAAAGAACTGGGGAATGAAAAACCAAAGTACTTACCTGCCCATGGCAATAGCGTAGTGTTTGAGTGCAAACACGTTGTCAGAGAAGACAATGACCTTGTCATTACGCTGCTCGTGGAATTTGACCAGAAACTGGCAGGCTCGGAACTTGTTGGGGTTCATCACATAGAGAAGCTGAAATTTCACAAAAGGCAACGGGAAAAAAAATTATTTGTACCTATTTCATTCTTGTCATTAGAAATTTATCATTCTTTGAATTGACAAGAGATTGGCAGGCTCCAATTTAATTACTCCCACATGCTATTACAATAAAAAAAAACAAGTACACCTCTTTGAAGAGGAAACCTTGTATGAAGGAAAACTTGACACCAGAATACAGCATATTGCAACTCACAATGAAACGCTGCAAATTGTCCATGGCTTCTGTATCTATCACCCTTGACATCAAATTATGTCAATACATTATCAGTTCCCTTGTCGCTCTACAAATCGTCTAAATAAAATTTGTTCAAACCCTTTTCCTGTATACGAAAGAATGTTCATTACCTAATAAACTTTGATCTCCATGTTGTACATACCAACCTCCTTCTTGTCCTGATGTAAGTAAATAAGTCAATCTTGGTTCTGAAATCATTCAAAAGTTCTTTTTAACTCTAAAAATTGTCTAAATATACTTCTCGAAACAGTAAACACATTCAAAGTATGAAATATTATACATACCAGCCTCCTCCTCGTCCTAATGGCCAGATATTCCCTGTAGAATTCCGGCACCATACCTCTGCACACTGCACCCTGACAATGAAACCTCAGTTCCACAACTATTTAACGGTTCCTTTACCACTAAAACTTGTCTAAATAAACTTCTTGAAATATTAAACAACAAATATTAAACAACTTCATATAAAACATACCAGTCTCTTTCTTGTCCTAATGGCCAAGTATTCCCTGTAGAATTCTGGCACCATGGGGCACCACACCTCTGCGCACTGCACCCTTGTGATGAAACCTCGGTTCCACAACTATTTAATGGTTCCTTTAACACTACAACTGTCTGAATAAACTTCTTGAAATACTCACGACATTGCACTACATACCAGTCTCTTTCTCGTTCTGATGGCCAGATATTCCCTGTAGAATTCCGGCACCATGGGGCACCACACCTCGGCGCACTGCACCCTGGCAATGAAACCTTTGGTCTACAACTATTCATTGGTCTACAAAAGGACAAAAGGATCATGAGCTAATAAAATATGATCTACATCGTGAACATACCAGTCTCCTTCTCGTCCTGATGGCCAGATATTCCCTGTAGAATTCCGGCACTATTGGACACCACACCTCGGCGCACTGCACCCTGGCAATGATGCCCCAAACATGGGAACCAAACTATGTTGGTCCAGCAATATATATAAGCTTCCTTGTCACTCTTCACAATAATGTTCATTAACTAATAAACTATGATCTACATCGTGAACATACCAGTCTCCTTCTCGTCCTGATGGCCAGATATTCCCTGTAGAATTCCGGCACCATTGGACACCACACCTCGGCACACTGCACCCTGGCAATGAACCCTTTGTTCTGCAGTTCCATCCAGTTGGCCTCGTACAGCTTTGGGCCGATCAGGAAGTTGAGGTCAGCGATCTTGTCGTCTTCTCGGACCAGCGTGGCGGTGAGACCGAGTTTGCAGTGGGCCTGGACTTGGGTGAGCACTCGTCTGAACTGCTTGGCTGGGATTGTATGCACCTCTGAATGAAGTAAAAAAACATGTTTTAATCTCTACTTATACTCTACAGTATATTGCGCCCTGGAATAGAATTTCTAGATAGACAACGCAATTATAAATTCTGGTATATTATTAATAATCATTAAAGACAAAAACAGAACTTCAGGTAAATCAGGAAATTGAGGTCTTCAATCTTATTCCAACAAAGTGGTGGAAAGACTGAACTACCAGTGGATGTGGACTAGGGAGAGGACAAACACAAATTCCTGATAGCTGAATTTAGAACATGGTAACATCCTGAATGTATTTAATGTGAAGAAACAAACTTACCGTCAAGGATCATGAGACCCCACTCCTGTGACTGTAGCCATTGCATGACCTGATCCGCCTCCCACGACCTCTTGGTTGAGTGAGCCACCATGGAGTATGTGCTGATACATATACTGCAACCTGTGGACAAAAATATTACATAAATTCACGATATATATTGTTAACCTGTTCACTTTAAGATTCAGATTCTGATTAACATAAGCAACAGGTTAAGAAACATATATTACATATGATTACAATGGTTTCCATGCTGCATCCAACATCTTAGTTGTGTGTATTACCATGGAGTATGTGCTGATACATATACTGCAGCCTGCGCACAAAAATATAATACAAATTCACAATATTTAATGAGTTGTCTGAGTTGTATTTATAAAAATGGATTACCTACAACAGGTTTAATCAAATTGAAGTTTTTAGTAGTAGCATTATATGATAGTATGAATATAAAGGTCTATTCTTGCTCTTCAAGCAAATTAACCAGTAATGGAATCAGAGAGAAGAGAAGGGCTTCCTATAAGCCGCATGGAAGAAAAGCTCCCCAGGAAGTGGAGATGGTGCACACTTTTGTGCGGGCTTGCACTGTATGTTATGACTAAGGTAAGCGCTTAGTGATGATATATCAATTAGGCACTAAATTAATCAAACATATTGTAATTATTTTTATTATCATTATTCTAAATTTGACACTCACCCATTGGTTTATCTTTGGCATCAGAAGTGAACCTACAGATCATGGATTCATCGACGGTCGACCACATCCGAAACTGCGATCTCCACTGTTCCACGGCAACACCCGATGTACACAGCACCATGCAGCGCTTCCTTACTGTACAGGCTGCTGTCACACCAACCAAAGTTTTGCCAGCACCTAGGAGGCAGAATAAGAAGTTGGAAATCAAAAATGGATAAGTTATATTAGTCATCTATTGTTCCATCTATCAGCATTTAAATGCATCATTAAATTCAGTGGAGTCATCAAATGTGGACCACATCCTGAACTGTGACCGCCACTGCTCTTCTGCAACCCCTGATGTACATCGCTTCCTTACTGTACAGGCCACTGTCACACTAACCAAAGTCTTGCCAGCACGTAGGAGGCAGAAAAGATGTTGGAAATTTTATGAATTAGTTATTTTATTTTATTGGGTTTATACATAGCTCCAAACTTTAAACATGGTTATCTCTGAAGTACAAAAGGTGATTTAGCCCCCTTCTTGCTCTCAACATGCGACATTAGCTCATTCATTTGTTTTGTTAGCTTGTAACATCCTATTCATAATAGTGGATAGGTACTGGCCTATCCACTATTATGCTTAAGTATGAATGAACGGTTGCTTAATACTAGTGCTGAGCCAGTGCCAGCCGCAGACAAGTATAAATGCAACAGTGGCCTGGATTACGCATGTGCATGCTCATTCTGCACACAAGTTTTGCATAGCCATTGTGACGTCACAATAGGATGCACTAGCACTTCATGTCTAGTTTTGATGCCTAGTATGAATGGGTCGACATCTCATCCCAGGCCAGTGCAGAGTCAGTGCTAGATGCAAGTATGAATGGGGTGTACAGTGTACCCCAAAATTATTTGGACACCTTGAAAAATCACTTTAATTCAAATGATGCTAGAACAAATTTTGAAGAAAGTCTTTTGTAAAAAGCTGCTTTATTGTATGTGTTCATTAGATGTTGCTTCTTTGAAATTATGATGAAACAGAAGACCATTTTTGAAAAATGATAAAAATAGTTTCCTATTTTTCAGGGTGTCCAAATAATTCTTGGTTACACTGTATGTTCATTGTACATGCTGACTTACCACAGGGTAGTACGATGACCCCTGCCCGTGCTCTCCCGTTGCCAAACATCTTCCTTAGACTCTTCTCCTGGTATGGACGTAAGACTGTGGTTGGTTTCAGGTCAATGCTGCAAGAGACAACACAGAGTTTTGTCATATGTATAAATTAATATGTTATTTTTACACAACCAAGATTTTAGATTGACATTTAAAACATCTTAGATGTCCTTCCTCAAAAGTTAATCACGCAATCAGATAAATGTTATCAAGAATGAATTATTATCAATGAAATCATTCCATTTCAAATGTTAAAACAAGTTAAGTGTTATGATAGAGTATCCTTAATTGTGTCTGATTTGTACCTGTGTTGATTGGTGTCATGTTCATTTAGAGAACAAGACTAGAAAGACATTAAAAAGCAATAAACACCAATCGACATACCTGAGATCTGGATTTCTTGTGTCATTCCTGAAGTCATATTCAGCTAACAGGGGGTACTCCAACTCTATGCACCTTAGAACAGTAAAGTGACAAAAATGAAACAATGTGAGACGTAAAAAGATGTTATCACATGCACTCAAATAAAAAAGGGACATGATTGCGGCTTTTAGATTTTCAAATTTATTTGTCAGAATATCATTCCATATTTGTTGGTAGTCTTCTACAAGATAATGAAGTCTTCACAGCTCAGACTACCCCACCTATGTTCCTACTTCATAACCAAGAACTGCAGTTAGATCTTCCATGTTATCACCATCATCTGTGTTAATCAAATCAGGTCTTTC
The DNA here is from genome assembly GCA_031471515.1 of Dendraster excentricus. Classification (NCBI taxonomy): domain Eukaryota; kingdom Metazoa; phylum Echinodermata; class Echinoidea; order Clypeasteroida; family Dendrasteridae; genus Dendraster; species Dendraster excentricus. Next base: position 4,786 of record JAUELG010035409.1, on the reverse strand, counting down.
CATTTATACTAAAATATTTCCATCATTGTTTTTATCATCATTATCACCATCAGCATCATCATCATCATTGCCATCCTCATCACCATTATCACCATTACCATCACCATCAGCATCATCACCTCTTGAAGATTCTAAATCTCATCTTGGATGACTTCAAAGGACACTGCGGTCAGATCTTCCCCCTCGTCCCTATCATCATCTTCATTACAATCATCCTTCCAATTAACATCACCATCACTATCATCAGTTCTCCTCCTCCTCCTCCTCATCATCATCGTTATCATCATCCAAGTAACCACTACCTCTTCTGAAGTTTCTCAATCTCATCGTGGATGACCTCAAAAGACACTGCGGTCAGATCTTCCTCGAACCATCACCATCACCATCATCTTCATCATCACCATCTTTGAAGATTCTCAATCTCGTCTTGGATGACCTCAAAGCAAACTGCAGTAAGATCTTCCTCTTCCTTATCATCATCATCATTATCACCAAAATCATCATCATCATCGCCATCCCCATCATCCATTACCTCTTTTGAAGATTCTCAATCTCATCTTGGATGACCTCAAAGGACACCGCGGTCAGATCTTCCCCCTCATCCTCATCCTTGTCGATTTTGTCGTAGAAGTCGAAGATGTCCGTTGGAATTTTCTCCCCCTCTGCGTCCCCTCCTGCACCACTGGCATCCCCATTCTGAGAGTCTGATGTTCCTGCTCCGTTGGCTTGTCCCTTGGAGTTGGGTGCATTAAGCTGTTCAAATCAAAGAACAGTAGGTGATAAAGTCTGTGTTTGCATTAAGAGTTTAAGTTTTATCTTCTTTTTTGTTAAAAGCTAATAATCACTTTCAACGATTGCACTGCACGATGGTACCTTGAGAACATCCTGGGCCCACGTATTAGGGGGTATTTACCCACCGTAAAATAATCGTTTCTAAGTTTGCTTTAATGAGAATCGAGAAGGCTTTAGGGGTAAAAGTTACAGGGATATTGCACTATATGATTGTGCCTTGTGACCAGGGGTACAAATAAGAACTCAGAAGCTGTTCTACATTATGCACTGTATAAGTGAATTATATCATTATGTTATTATTACCTTGAGGACTGACGAACCACCAGCAGCTCTCTGTGAGACCAGGAAACCATCTTCTGTCTCTCCTTCTTCCACCTCAGACCTCAGTCTGCATTGCTGTATCACAGAGTCCTTCAACAATCTCTGCAGGACGTCCTGGAAATATGAAGGGAAAAAAAGTTATTCAGATAAACTGCCAGAAATGTACCTTTTTATTTTACCAGAAGGTACATTAAATCTCACTTTTCTGAACAGGAAAAAATAAACAGATTATAAATACATTTTTATTTTCAATTCAAAAACAAAATATACACATAGAACAGTATGTAAAAATCAAGTATTAAAACAAATACAATTGCAAACTATCAAAAATGAAATGTAAAAATCAAGGCTAAGAACGTATACAAGAGAATATCATCAATCAAATATACTTACTGGATATGGGCTCTCTACGAAGTACCTGTTGTGCTTCAAGACTAGCTTCACTTTCCCATAGCTCAATGTGCACAGCTGAAGGAGAAATTTAAGAGGAGATATGTAAGGATAAAGCTATTGTCAATCAAATTAAATCACTGCATAACTTTCCATAGCAAAACATCAATAACTTACAAGAGGTGAGTAGAAATTGCAGTACGATTATAATGATCAACATTTTATTTCTGAACTGAAGTGTTGAGTATATTACAAGATGCTTTTCATGAGTCTGGAACATTAATTAATTTGATTTGAAAAAGTTGAATAAAACAGGATCAAAGTGTATTTAAACTAAGACAATCAACACTTGCTTAGCGAATGACTGTGAGGTATATGTGTAAATACAAGTTCAAAATAATAAGATCGCAATGTAGCTTATTGAATGGATCATGAAAATGCCATAAAGTTAGCTCTCCCATTTAAAGGGAGGGTTGAGTATTGGTCAAGCATAACTTTATTAACCAAAACGTGCACCAGTACGGAACAAAGTAAAAGTAATAACTTCACCATGCTCGAAAAGTTTAAATAATTTAAGACGAATAAGTAAAATGTATGTTATCATTACAAAATAACCGTTAATGCAAGAGGGCGCTGTTTTTAAACAAATCATTTGTTTTAGCCTTTGTTCATATACAACTGTGCATTTTCTGTTTTGATTCAAAAGAAATATCACCAACGACTTTTTAAAAACTTATTTAGATTGATTTCACAGCACTTCAGGCATTTTTTGAATTTTTCTAAAAAATTTCAAAAATATCGCAAAGTGATGGCCGGTGACTAACCCTTTTTAACAAACTATATTTATGGATATTTCAGCCGTTTCTGAACCGATTTTGATCAAATAAAATTTATTCCGTCATAAGAATCGTATGTTCTTTCGAATTTGACAGTCAGTTATTCATTATTTCGCAAAAAAATTAGGGGGGCACTTCGGGACATACCAATACACAACCCTACCTTTAAAATAATAATTTGAAAGTCAATATAGGGCCTAATAATAATTTGATATAGGTATCAACATTTATTCAGTTAATAACTATGAAGTTATCATTAAAAACAAATCTTGCAAACAGAACTATATCATTATGGCTTGTATAGATAGTGTTACGAACCTTAATGAACTCTACAATGCCATCTGGGATGGATGTTTTACTGAGTCTTCTCAGGTATTCAATGATGTCACTCGTCTGTAAGCCCACGGACACGGCAGCATATAATGAGTAGGCTGTTAATCTAACAAAGAAGTATGATAAAAATATAAAAAAGTTAATAGGCAAGAATAAATTATGATTAAACACAAATCGAATGCTAATATATATGTATTGAAATCATTCAGTTGTCTCCAGATTATCTAATTTCATTTGATTTCTCCATAACCTGAATGTAGATCATAAAAGTGTAGACCCTTCAAGTTTTTATCAAAAGTTGTACAAATGGACATGTTTGTACTCACAGACACATATATCCATTTCACCAGTGAACAGACAAGGGTAAACATAAAGGGAAATGTGTCCTTTTATTTCTCATTATTTTTGTTTGTAGCAAAATGAAGCCCAATGCCAACATAGACAAATCTACCTTACCTGACCCAATCAGTCATAAGCTGGGCAAGGGTCCAGCCAGATTAGTCAGAGCCTAACCCTAACCTTATCAACATGTCAAATTGGGTACGATTGGTCTCTGTCCCATTTTTAAAATTTTTTTATTTGAACTATGTACCCCCTCCCCCACCGTCCACCTTCTCCTTTTTTTAAGTTCTGGCTAAAAGCCTGCCTGGCAAAAATGAGATAAAATGAATTAGTCCGCTTACTTGTATTCATGGATGTTCTCTGGTCGACACACTGGTTCAGAGATGGCGATGAGGAAGTCATGAGCATGCTTATATACCGGAGAGAAGGATTCCAGGAAGATATGTCCGTCTGGGGCCTAGGGGAAAGAAATACAATAATAACAATAATTGTCCATTTATAGTGCTTCATCACTGTCTCAAAGTCGCAAAGTGCTCTTAGCATTATCAATTTAGTAAAAACTGCTGAGCATTACTACATTGCCTTTAGATGAGCTACCAATATGTGGTGGTTCTTCAGCATTTCAAGAAATGTTTTCCTATCAGACACCAATTTTATTACTAAGATGGCAACATTTGCTAATAAACCTGAAAGGATAATCATTCTCAAAAGACTAAAAATGAAGGGATCTACTGTATTAACATTGTCCAAAGGTACATAGTTCTCTTTGCCTTGTTATATTTGTTTTGCCAAAGAAGTGTGTGAAAAGTATTCCCTAGAACATTTGATTTGTGTGCATACTGTAAATTGTTTTGATTAATCGCAAAGTTGCATTTGATCGCAAGACAGAAAATGAAACCACTTGAGCCACTCTGATTTGAGCCCATTTTCTAACTTGTGATTAAACGCAACAGAGCAATTAATTGCAACTCTTTATGAAAACCCCCACACCACAAAGAGGCATTTACCAGCCAAAGGGGTCTTGAACCATGATCCTTCTTTATCTGCATCTGACTTCTGGCACCAAACTCATCCTCCTCCACTTCATCCCCCCATCCCACCTCATCCCCCATCCCATCCCCCCAAAGAGGTATTTACCAGCCAGAGGGGTCTTGAACCATGATCCTTCTTAATTTGCATCTGACTCCTGTAGTCCTTGGCACCAAACTCATCCTCCTCTGCTTCATCAGTCTCCTCGACATTTCGACTCGCATTCTTCGGCACTAGCGTGGCTGTTGCAGTTTGAAATTAAAATTGAATTTGAAAATACAATAGAATTGAAATTGATTTGGATTAAATTGAACTGAAATTGAAATTGAAAATAAAATTGAAAATATAATTTAAATCAAATTGAATCCGTAATAATTTGATTGAAATTTACATTTTCGCAGCTGAAGCTGAATTACATCTATAATCATACCACTTATATTTCAAAATATACCCATAGTAATAATAATATCAACAAATAGATATGTGGAAAATACAGTAATAATTACGTTGAGCAAAAATATACAACATGACACTTAAGATGATGGAATTTGACAAGGTAAGTACATGGACATGATGGATGGGCAACCAAAATCATCTTTCTCAAAATTATTATGCATTTAGACAAAATTAAGTAAAATGTACGTCATAAATGTTTAATATTTATAGAGTATGGCTGAGTCTTCTAACTTTGCGCGTATCCCAACTTCGCGCATCATAGGCGAGATACGCAAAAATTAGAACAC
>JAUELG010035298.1:0-11570 GCA_031471515.1 Dendraster excentricus | reverse complement strand
TTTTTGTTTGTATGATAAAAAAAGCTATCGAATTCCGTCCCGTCGCATTTGCCCATACTTTTGGCTTTGGCCCTATTTTTTCCACCCAGGACTCGCGATAATTTTTTGGGTGGGCCCTGGGTACCCAAAATTTACCTATTTATTTATTACACGATTGGTACTGTCCCAAAAATTGTATTTCATGCGTAAGCATTTTACTATTCCAAACATCAATCTTTCTTAATCAAAGCTTTGATTACAGAAGCATGATCAAAATGAATTTTAAAAAGATTTTTCATTTTTTCAATGTCGGGTTGTAGAGCTGCTTGCCCGATCAGGCCCCCAAAATACAACTTTTATGCTTTTTGCTGGCCCCAAGTGCAATTTCACTGTGGGCCAGTGCAAGTGGGCCAGTGCAAGTGGCGAGCATTCATTCAATATTAGGCCCTCTTGATTTTGTTGCATACTTTTTAAATTCTTTTTCGTTCATTTTTAGGTGCCAGGCAAGATGTGGGCAAGAGTTGCATCCTTCTTTCCATCGGACGGAAGAACCCAATGCCAGACTACAGCATGCACTGCACAAGGTGTGAACAAGATGGCAGTTTAGTCTCAATTGTTAATTTTTTGCAATTCTTCTTTTTTCTCTTCTTTACTAGGAGCTGGGCAGGATGTGGGTAGGAGTTGCATCCTTCTCTCTATCGGAGGGAAGAACCTTATGCTCGACTGCGGCATGCACATGGGCTTCAATGATGAGGTAAGTCCACATTGGCAGAGAGCACGATTATGAACCAGGACCAGCCCTAGTTCCACTGATCTCTAAATATGCTTTACGGTTGAATGAGTAAGGGAAGAATGTGTGCTCTGCAATGTTTTGTTGCTTTGTTTGTCATTCTAGCATATTGATATCGATGAGTTAGAGCCAATATGCACTAATTACCATGGTAAATGTCGCTGGTTCGTAATTTGGCCCCTGCCCCCATTTCACGACACTAGCACTTGCCTGGGGCAAGCAGGTTAGGATATATATTTAGGGAGACCGAGGCCAAGTTTGCTCTCCAATTTTCCAAATGATGACATAAACGGTACTCTGGGGTACCAGACAAAAATCTGCCATTTCGTTTCATTATTTATGTAGTTTTTAGGGCTGTACTGTGGGTATAATACAACTGCGCGCTGCACTGCATGCACAACTCAATGCGGCTGTACTTGGAGTGGACACGAGATGGCGCTATACAATGCTGGATACCAGGTCACCAAGGTACCCCAGGGTACCTCGTTTGTCATCAAATAGCCCCCTGAAATCAGTTGCTTGCCTCTAACGGCTATTATGTAAACATTTTCTGAACATCCATCTGGTAGGAAAAGTACAAATCATTTCCTGCATAGGGGGCAAGTAAAAATAGGGTATCAGGCAAGTGAAATGTCATAAATTGGCTAGTTTGATTGCCCAATCGGGCAACTGAATAAGAGTTCAGCTATGAGAGGACAATTAAGTTTCTTACATCTAAATCTTATCAAGAAGTAAGAGGGAAAGCAAAAATTTATGATTGTACTTGCTAGGAAGGTCTAGTACTTAAAGAGAAAAAAAAGTCAGTGGGTAGGCTTGGGTAAGAAAAATACAAAATTATTTGGCCTGAAGATGACTATTTGTATGTATTTGCTTCAAACAGTTGTTTGGCTAAAAATGCTTAAAATGTGTCTTTATCTTGCAGAGGAGGTTCCCAGACTTTTCCTACATCAACCGCAATGGCAGACTGACAGATCATCTTGATGCTGTTATCATCAGGTATGCAGTAATAATCTGTTATAGAGATTTTGCGCTAAAGTCCACGTCCCCAATTATAAGTGCATGATTTACAATTGGTGTGAACACAGTTTGCTTGGCCGCAAAATTAAAAAGTCTTGAATGTTTTTTGGTCGCTCAGCATGGTATATTATTCACGCAAGAAATGGCCTCTGAAGTATACTGGACCTTATCCCCTCTTAAAGCCATACAACAGTATTGAGAAAATAATGGGAAGTTCACTCTATTGGGCAAACAAATTGATCATCATGGTTTGAAAAGTATGAAAGTAAGTTTTATGGTAGAATTCTAACCATAACATTGTGAAATTCAAATAAAATTAAATTTGCCTCTGATTTGATGGAGCAAAAAAATAGTATGGGCCTCAATCCCATTGAGTCGTGCGAGGTTTGTGTGTAATGTGCGGACAAAGATTTCAAATCACATTTGTCAGCAATTTAGATTTGTTACTACAGATTTTGTTCTAAATTTCAGAATCTCGAAGGGAACAGGTTAACACTAGTCTGTGTTTCCTTACCCATGAACAATTACTTGATGTATAATTGTGAAAACTATTATTTTTCTATCATAAGAATATTATATTTGAGTGGTGGCTCCCTTTAAATCATGATCTAAAAAACCTTCTTTGATCCTCAGTCATTTTCACCTGGATCACTGTGGAGCCTTGCCTCACATGTCAGAGATCGTCGGCTATGATGGACCGATCTACATGACTCAACCAACCAAGGCCATTTGCCCTATACTTCTGGTAAGATTGTAATACACTATCAATTGTATGATGCAACTCATGACCCCAGGGAATGGTGCGCCATTGTGAGTCGGATATCAGTATACCATTATGCACCATTTTGTCAAAAATTTGACAGACCATTCAACTACAATGACGGTGATATACGATCACTTTTGTGACGCACCCCTTTCGTCACAGGTACCTGTGTCACAAATGTTGTGGTAAATGACCCAACCATGACGCACCATTCCCAGAGGTCATGAGGTGTGTCATATAATTGATAAGTGCATATTAAGAAACATTTACTGGTATCTAGTAAGTAACTTTGTTTGAATCATGGGCATATGAGCACAACTTTACCAGGGGGCTTATGTATTTTGCCTAAATAACATAACTCACATTTTCACCTGACAAGTAAAAAACAATAATGAATCATTAAATCAGCTCTTTGAATCATGTTTTAGATGTTATGTCTGAAGAAAACATGATTTTACCCGAGGATAGGACAGTTTAGCCAGAAAGCAACATTGTTTGCCCTAAAATTACATTAATTTGCCTGAATGTTACATGACTCTGCCTAAATAATGATTTGGATTTGTCCAAATGTGACATGGTTGGGCTTTTCGTCGAATATGAAATGGTTTTGCCTGAATACCATGTTTTGCCCAAATGTGAGGTGCTTTTTACTAGATTGTGGTCACTCCTTTTAAACTCCAGGTGAGACTGCAGCTTTATTGATCGTTCTACAATATTATTGGAAATTAAATTAATTGAAAATGAGTCGAATTGAATTGTGTGTATTCATTATGCAGGAGGACTACAGAAAGATCACAGTGGAGAGGAAAGGAGAAACAAACTTCTTCACATCAGCTGTAAGTAGGACAATGTCTGGCCCACATATTCATGGTTTGGTAGTCCTACATTTGAGCAAGAAGATGACAAGTTGTATTAAATATATACGTGCAAAGAGACAAGCATAAATATTACTATTTTTAGAGGCCTATTTTGGTACTCTGCCTGCTCTCTTTATTTTAGTATGATCAGATTGCTACAATTTAGACAAATCCTTAAATGGGCAACACATTGTAATATTTCTTTTTGGTGTTCAAATTGGCAACTGTGCAGTAATAATACTTAATTTCTGTCTTAAAATTGATAACTAAATATTTTCCACCTATTTGTATGTCGTTAATAAGTAAACAAAACAAATAAGGAGTTCCCAATTTGTTGAGGATATGATAATAAATTATTTCTTTAAATAGCTCTCATCCTTGATGGGTTCAATTTGTTGTTTTCTTTAGATGATCAAGGACTGTATGAAGAAGGTGGTGGTTGTCAACCTACATCAGATCATTAAGGTAATGTGTCTTTGACTATACTTTGTTTGTCATTTATGAAAAGAATTGTATATTCCAGATGGGTTGTATCATCTAGATATAAAATTTAAAGTTTAGATCGTTCCATTTCTGACACATAAAGTATCTTCAATTCATCTTAATTCATCAAAGTCAAATGAAATTTAATAAACTCGTAGGGAACCAGTTAACAGTGTTGTAGATTATATATGTCTTCATAGCCTTTGATCTTGCACATCAGGATGATTGATGACCTAGATATCAAAGCATACTATGGCTGGTAATGTTATTGGTGCACCTGAAAAGTGACAGATAATGCCATATAAGCAGGCGTCTCATTAATATCAAAGTCTATCTTGGCAGTCTATTGTTTAGATATTGCATTTTTTGTTGGTATTGTTGACGTTTGAACTGTAACATTTCGTGTTTACCCTTCACCGTAGATCAACATGATTTATAGATGGTTTATCATGGTTTATAATATGCCAGTCATGTTCTTGGAGCTGCTATTTTTCAACAATTATAATATAACTTGGTTTTAATTTATGAGATTTACATTTGACCATTGATCATCTATCAAACTTTGACCTTCTAACCCTATAGGTTGATGATGAACAAGAGATCAAGGCGTATTGTGCTGGGTCATGTATAAGTTGCTCTCTGTTTCAGTATAGATCTCTATCTGACCTCTACCTTTGATCTTTACCTTTGATCATGAACCTGTAATCTTTGACCTCTATTCTTAGGTTGACGATGAGCTAGAGATCAAGGCATACTATGCTGGCCATGTCTTGGGTGCTGCAATGTTCCATATTAAAGTGGGGCAACAATCTGTAGTTTACACAGTAAGTTAATACGATAATTTGAATAATGTAAAAAGAATTTTGAATTTGCCCAAATTAGACCAAGATTAGAGAATAAAATGATAGTTAATTAAGTAACGATTTAGTGATTAAATCTGCCATGTCTGTAATTTAACAGTTTGTAACAAATATGAACATAATTCTGTTTTTCTACTTTGTATGACAGACTGGTAAATCATTTTTTAATGGATAATCAGATGTATATTAATTTCCCTACAGTGTTGAGTGGATACTGCTTTGCCGGGTTGAAACCTACTACATTAATATACATAAATAAGTCTAAATGGCATCAGCAGAAATTTGTGGGTTGGATTATGTCCAAGAAAGGAGATCAAAACTTATGCTTTGCCAACCTCACAGCTGTGATATTTTTATCTGAAATGTGGTGGGAGTATCAAATTCTCCCAACTTTTGATTTATTGATGGTAATAGATATTTTGTTCTGTACATCACCATCATCATGATTGTTTTCATCAACTTAATCATTACCTTTGTTCCGTTTGACAGGGTGACTACAACATGACACCGGACCGGCATTTAGGGTAAGAAAGCCTTTGAGTAAATACTTGTTCTGTATGTCTTTTGTGTATGGCTGTTTGTATTTTTGTGTGGAAACAAATATGTCAGGGATCAAATGCCCTAAAAGCAACTATTGCAGTGATGATCAAGCCAAAGTGGTGGTTCTAGTCAACAAAAATGCCCTAAAAAAACACTGAAAACAATATCAAAGTGTGTGTGAGCATGTAATAAGTATTCATCTGTCGCAGTGATGATCTTGTGTAAACCAAATTGGTGGTTGTAGTTGACAAAATAATAAAATAGAAACATTTGGCCAATCTAAGATCTGACAGAGGCCAATGGGGTAGTAAATGTGCCCTTTGTGTACTGGATTGATTGAAGCATGCATCCAATGACCGGGGTAATAATATGACTGTAAAGCGCTTAGAGATGATGATCAATCATATTAGGCGCTATATAAATCAAAAATATTATTATTATTATTATTACTTACAAACCTGTCTGAGTGGCCACCTGTCTATAACATCCACCCTGCCTACAGTATCCACTAAACATGATCCTCCTGTAGCAGTTGGGGTGGGGGCACGTAATAATTTGAAAAAAAAAAACAATTGATAACATAAGTGGACATTACAAAAAAGAAATACTAAGGTGTGCTCCCCCACTCTGTCCGACCACGCTACGTCCACTACCCTGTAGAGAAAAACAATGGCATGAACCTGTCTATAGAGGTCCCCTGTCTACAGTGGCCACATTTCTTCTTCCCTTCGGTGCTCGCTATAGACAAGTTTGTCTGTACTCAGATTTGCCCATATTGGCAGGAAGTTGTGTGATGATACAAAATGATGATATTGCCAATGGTTTTGATGTAAGTTTTGGCAAGGGTAAATCACATTTCTTAAATTATCTGATTTTCTGTTTTCTTCTTTTGCTTTAGAGCTGCCTGGATTGACAAGTGCAGGCCAACAATACTCATCACAGAATCTACCTACGCTACTACTATCAGAGATTCCAAAAGGTAATTAATTTTACATATTTTCATGATGTAAAATTTGCATACCAGCTCTAACCTTGGGGCTCGTGAATGAATTCCTTAGAATTTCCAACATATTCATCTTTTTGTTCGGACAGCTCACATATAAGAAAATAACTTTAAAGAATAACAATTCTCATAGTTTTTCTTAAAGGGGACCACCGGGCAAATAACAACACTTTATTATATGTTTTGGTATTGTTTTTTTATATCAAATAGACAATCAACATTTAGCAAAGCATTGTGTAATTATAAAACAAAGCATTTCATTTACAGCACTTACGGAACATGGGCTATCTCGATGTTCCTGGCGTGCGAGTGCGTCAAAGCTATGTACGCGTGCGTTTGTATGCAGTACATTCCATGGAAGTAGAGAGACTTCTCTACTTCCATGGTACATTCCCGGCCGAGTTGTTTGCTTCGCACACGCAGTAGTCGGGAAGTAGTCGTCATATTCAGATCGCATAAACGCATGATGATGCGTTATCCAATTGATTTTTTTTTTCTGAAAAAATATTTTTGTGAAATCGTTGACGGAATGGAACGCTAAAGATGTTACCTTTCTATAATCAAAATATTATTTTTGGGTGGTACACTTTAAATTTAAATTTTGATGAAGGTATGGAGGATGAAATATTATCAAATTTTAACATGATACCTCCACGAGGGAAGAGAAGGAACTTTGTATATATAAAAACAATGAATAATACTTGAATAATTTGGAGAAAAAGAAATCAATACATGTAGATTCAAAGACTTGTTTCATGTCATCTACAGGTGCAGAGAAAGAGACTTCTTGAAGAAGGTGCACGACTGTGTGGAGAAAGGAGGAAAGGTTCTCATCCCGGTCTTTGCTCTCGGTAGAGCACAAGAACTCTGCATCCTGCTCGAGTCTTACTGGTAAGATGAGGAGGTGGATGACGATGATGGTGAGGTGGTGAGGAGGAGGAGGAAGATGATGATGGTGGTGATAGTGGTGATGATAAGAATGATGATGACAAAGACTGGTGATGATGATGCTGCAAATGATGATGGTAATGGTGCTGATGATGACCAAGAAGACTATGATTATGGTGATGATATTACTCTTAATGATGATGGTGATGATAATGAAGAGGATGATGATGATAGTCATGATGAAGACGACAACAAAATATGTCAAAAATTTGTAGTAGATCATGATTATAATTATGTAGATAATAACATTTTATTATAGATAATAAAATGTTGATGAGGATTAAAACCTTGTACTCTCAAACATTTTGTTTGTATTCAATAGGGATAGAATGAACCTCAAAGCGCCAGTCTACTTCTCTACAGGACTCACAGAGAGGGTAAGATATTTCACTAATCTATCTTTTATTATCATGACATGACGTTTTCGCACATATTTGTAGTTTGCTAGTCCTACATTTGAAGAAGAAACAAACAAATTATGTGAAGTGTACAAGGGGCATAAATTCCACTATTCTTATAGCCCTATTTGCTTCTTTACCTGCTTTCATTTTTTGTTAAAGATTGTTATGTGCAGATTGCAATTATTTAGGAAAAACCTTAAATGTCACATTCTTACAAAAACTTGGCATTCAAATTGACAACTCCACTGTTATTTTTTACTACATATTTGTCTTGAATATATATATATATTTTCCAACTATTTTTAGGTCATTAAAAGGTAGAACAAATCAGGAGTTGCCAATTTTGGCCTTATAATATATCTTCCTCTAGGTGCCCTTTTCTTTGTTCCTCAATGTCGAAAATATATAATTGTTTTAATTAATGGGCCCTTTTCATGAAATGGTCTTGTGTTAACAACGTCTAACTATGACTGATCTCCTGGCATACGGATGACATTTGTTTTGCACTGATGTAGATACTCTTTTGCAGTGTGCCCAATATACATTATAATTATTATTATTATTATTACAGGCCAACCATTACTACAAGCTGTTCATCACCTGGACCAATCAAAAGATCAAGAAGACGTTTGTGAAGAGGAACCTCTTTGAGTTCCAGCACATCAAGGTATGATTTGTGACCTTGAAGTACAAAATTTTTATTTTTTTATTTTATTAGGTAAACTAGTCAAACTTTGTTCAAAACTTTGTTCAAAAGAGTTTTAGGATTTTGGTATTTCCTGAATTTATAAGCGTATTTTGAAGGACTACAGCTTCTCGATGGCCTAATTTTCGTAATTATGTTTTCTATACGTAATGTGTCCTCAGAAAAAAAGAATTTTGCACTCATTTCCCATGAAATCAATCAATTTGGTGGTAATTAGTGAATATCTGATTGCCCCGGGAACAATTTTAATTGCCAAAACGTGACGTCATCTAAAGAAAGGACTAATGAACTTAATTCTTTTGTTCTCTCCCTCAAGGTTTTTAAACAGTGGATCTGAAGAACCCCCCCAAAAAATCATGCTGATAGCGCCATAATTGTTATGTGATCCTTACCGAGACTGTTACACAATTTTTTTCACAGGCTTTTGACAGAGCATACATCAACAACCCCGGTCCGATGGTGGTCTTTGCGACTCCCGGCATGCTTCACTCCGGCCTCTCACTACAGATCTTCAAGCAGTGGGCACCCAACGAGAAGAACATGATCATCATGCCGGGGTACTGCGTCGCCGGGACGGTCGGACACAAGGTCCTGAGTGGTCAGAAGAAGATTGAGATGGAGAACAGACAGATGGTAAGAAGAGATTGATTGGTGATGATAATGATGATGATGGTGATGATTATTGTGGTGATGACGATAATAATGGTAATACATGTGGTTTGCAGTTGCACCATGTATAAGTAGAGGATTGGTGAGTCCTAAGAAGGACTGTTTGGATTCTTTCTAGGATAGTCCTAAAAAGGACTGTGTTAGTCCTAGAAAGGACTGTTTGGGAAGTCCTGAGAAGGACTATAAGTTGTGATTATTTCTAGGATAGTCCTGTGGACTGTGGACTTTGGTAGTCCTAAAGAGGGCTGTTTGGTAGGAAAGGACTGTTAGCTTGTACTTCTGATAAGAACAACAGCGCCGGTATAGTTATTGTAAGGAGAGGGTCGATGGTAGGAGAGGCTTGATGTTTCAAACAGGTGATCATATATAAACCAAATGAGTGGTTGTAATTGACAAGGAGTAATCCAATAGAAACGTTTTACCAATCCATCACCTGACATAGGCCAATGGAGTAGTACTCAGATTGGCAGGATGTTGTCTGATGATACTAAATTTTGATTATGGTTTTGATATAAGTTTTGGCAAGTGTTAATCACAACTGTACAATTTGATATGCTTTCTTCATTTGTTTTTGTAAGGAGATGATGATGATGATGATGAAGACAACGACGACGACGACGACGATGATGATGACGGCGATGATGATGAGGGTTAAGATGGTGATGGTGATCATGTTGATGATAATGATGATGACACTGATGATGATGGTTATAACTTATAATGAGGGTGAAGATGCAGTAGGACTGGTGGTACTAACAAATCATAATCATGTTGAATTAAGTAGCTTCTATTAAAAAAGACCTATTATATTTATAATATGAATTCAAACTTTATTCATACATTTCTTTTCAGATTGATGTCAAGCTCTCAGTGCAGTACATGTCTTTCAGGTAAGTGTATAATCACAGACATTAGTTTGTATCCTTCATAAAGATATTTTTTCTATAACAACTGAAACAATTGCTTTTCTTAAATGCCCTGGTTAATCAGATGTCTAGTCTGGACCAGAAAAAATTTAACAATAATCTGTTCTAGTGGCATGTATAGTTTTAATTAACCTGTTGAGGATAAATTGATTTTGTTATAACTCGCATTCTCCATAGACTCAAGCCTGAAAATATTTTGGGACCAGTCCTCAACAGGTTAACATGCAAACTCTTCACAAGAAAATAAAGATCTGTTGCTTTTTAAGAGTCAATTCAAGAGTTTATTTGTTTGAAAATATAATTTATTTTCATCTTCCTTTAGTGCGCATGCAGATGCGAAGGGCATCATGCAGCTGATCAGGATGAGCGAACCCAAGAACGTTCTTCTGGTTCATGGTGAGGCGGCAAAGATGGAATTCCTCAAGAACAAGATCACCGGCGAATTCAGTAAGTCTTCTACATGACTATGCCTTCCTACCCCATGTTTATTTTATATCCCATTTCTAGAATAATGAAAGCAATGACAATATGATGGTGATGGTGGTGGTGGTGGAGATGATGAATACGATGGTGGTGCTGGTGGAAACGATGATGATGATGATGATGATGATAGTGATGATGATGAAAGTGGTAATGATGATGATAGTGATGATGATGATAGTGGTGATGATGATAATGATGATGATAGTGATGGTGATGATGATGATGGTGGTGGTGGCGATGATGATGATGATGATGAAAATGATAATAGTGATGATGATGAGGATGATGTTGATGTTGATGATAATGAAGATAAGAATGAAAACCGAATGACACTGAGGATGGCAATATCGATGATGATGATTGTGATGATGATGAAGATGAAAACAATGACAGTGATAATGGTACTGTACGTAAACCTGATGATGATGATAGTGATGATGCTGATAATAATTATGATAGGGAGGATGAGATTTGCTATGAAATCTACTGAAGATGTGGAAATAGCCAGAAAACATTTATTTGGTTTCTAATTTATGATCATTCTCCTTTTATTTTACAGAAATCCCCTGCTACATGCCTGAGAATGGAGAGACAGTTACTGTAGCAACCAAGACCAATCTGATGGCAGACGTTTCCCTGGGGCTCTTCAAAAGAAGCTCATCACTAGCAGGTTAGAGCTCTTTTATTGATGACACCTCCTCTGTGCATAAGGAGTTGGAGATGCACAGCACTTTGTGTGCTATGCTCATTCTTATGCAATTGATGATAAATATTTGTAATCCGCAGTGTTCCAGGTTTTAATTTAGGTGGTAGAATTAAAAATTAGAGAGAGTTTTGTTTGTACCATGTTAGTCTAACTCTTACTTACAGTTCAAAAAGATGTCTTAAAATGCATTGTTTACAGTTGGTATCATGCAATCCCAGTATTTCAAAATATTAACGACTGTTTCAAAGATTACATTGACATTTTGAAATATGTATTTACAGTAACTGTGGAACAGATATACTGGCAAATCATAAACCATACCAATTATGTTTGTTGATGACACATTTATAATATTATTCTTCTTTGTTGTTCTTCTTCCAGGTTTCCATTCCGGCCTACCAGACTCCAAAAGATTCCACACCATGCATGGAGCAGTCGT
>JAUELG010035187.1:0-11570 GCA_031471515.1 Dendraster excentricus | reverse complement strand
ATGTCACAGGCTATCTGTGTGCCAAATTTCGGCGCGGCGGCGCGTTCGGCGGCCGCGATCTCAGGGGGGGTGGAATCCACCCCCCCCCCCCCTGGCTATAGACCTCCCAAAAAAGCCCGGCCTGGTTAAGGTTAACCCATTTAAGCACATTGCATGTCTCTTTGCGTTTTTCTTATTATCCTTGGTCACCATGTACAGGTCAAACATTTGCGCACAATCTCAATTCCCCAGCAAGCATTAAATTTGTACACATTTATCCCAAACTCTAATGAATATTTAAGTTGAACTACAAACATGCCAAACATGCCGAGTTTGTAAACTATTAATCTGTTGAGGACGAATTGATTTTGTTATAACATGAATTCTCCATAGACTCAAGTCCGAAATATTTTGGGACCAGTCCTCATCGGGTTAATATATATTTAAGGCATTGCTACACGGAACAAAAATGTGCTTTATTCAAATTTCTGAAACAGAAAAACAATCTGTTTTGTTAAGCTTGGAGAAGCTATCAGGTCATTGACTGAATAATAAGCACATTGAACTAATCCCGCACACATTTTTTAAAAGTTAATTTAAGTCCTTTGCATGCCAATTTTGGCACATAAGGCGGTGCATATCTCCGATTTATTAGCCCTAGGCCACACATCTAAATGTAGTGTAAGCAACAGAAGGGGGCCAGTCCTCGTGTAACTTTAAATATGTGATTATCTTTCCTTTCTCCATTCAATAAATGCCCAGCGCCTGGCTAGAAAGCAGAATGTACCAATTATAAAGTCTTTGGTATGATCCGGCTTGGGTCCAAACCTGCTAATAAAGCCATCATGCTTGAATACAAATCCCACATACATTCTGAATGATATTGTGCAAATATATATGTTTATAAAGGAATGTTTTTGGCACTCACCCAAAGCGTCAAGAAATCAGAGTATCCTCCCTTGGCATATACTTTGATATCACATGCCAGGATGCGACCATCCTTGCGGTATCCAACGCGATAGTCTGCGTGAAAAGGATGGCGCCCTCCCGTGATCAACATGTCAGTGGAACGGTGCAGTCGCAGGCGTACCGGACGTCCAAGCCTGTGGATTCGTATTTGGATAGAAAACTGCATGTAAATATCACTACGAAAGTTCATCTGTATTGGTAGTAAACATAACTGTAAAGTTATTGATTGTATTTTGATCCCAATACAATCATATTATATTTTGATGATCAATCGTTATGTCACGAAAGGTCAATTTGGGTCACATCGCTGACGAAGGCTGTAGATGACAGCCGAAAATTTCGGAGGTAAATATCTTTTATTTTGATCAAAAGTTTAACTTAACAGTTAAATATGTTTGTACATTTAAAAGAAGTTGGGGGTTCAATTCCAGATCACTGGGAGAAACTTTCATCATCATTTGCCGCTCAATCGATCTCAACTCATTTTAATTTGTGCCGGACAGGAATACATTCTTTGGAAATCTTGAGTGCCATATCAGCAAAGCTCAATGACTTTAAAAGGTGCATTACATAATTCAGATGAATAAAAGTCCAGAAATTTAAGATGAAATATATTCATGAACCAGATTTTGGTTTGGAGCACAGCTTGTGCCTGCTTACTTGTTTGCCGCTACAGCACAGGCCACGTAGCTTTCATTAGGTCTTTCTTTACCCCCAAAGGCCCCTCCAACGCGCTTGGTGTGGCACGTGATCCTGTTCCGCGCTACTCCAAGCGCTGTTGCTGTCGCCATCTATAAAAAGACAACAAAAAATCATGAGATGATGTTATGATAAAAAATGCAAAGTGATATATCCCAACTCCTTGTCTTGACTTTGTACACAGTTACAACTTTCTAGTAGATAATTAAAAAAGGGAACACTTCAATCATGAATATCGTTGTAAAGCAAGGGAAATTTGAAAATATGAAACCATGTTTCTATCAGGAATACAAAATAATACCAAGCTATGAATGATCTACCAGAGTTCTAAGTAAGAATTGGTAATTTTGATGATGTTTACACGGTCCCTTTAACACCATGACCATGGGAACCGAGTGAATTGTGTACAAAGATTTCAGTAACTTGCAGGGAACGAGTTAAACTTGTAATTTGGGTTTATACCTGTACAGTATTCGGCCACTGTGTGGAAGCATGAATGTCAATCTCCCCATCCTCTCCAGGCTTAGCAACACAGCAGTGGGTCTCCAGGTAGAAGTGCTCCTGGCCTCCAAGGTCGAAGCTCCCTTCCAGGATCCCATCTGCCTCCTGCATGCTCCCCTCCATGTCTCCATGAACAAACTCTGTCTCCTCCCCCAAGAAGGAGTTCTCTTTGATAGCATCCTAGGCAAGGGAAAAAAGGATTATAAATCAGAGGAAAACATACAGTTTCACCTGCTAATCCATCCTGAAATCCCCAAAGACTTTGGGATTGGCTCAAAAGGTTCCTGCAAGCAATGGGTTAAACAGATGCTCCTTACATATGGCCACCCAGGAGCAGTTTCAGTCCAGAATGAGTTCTTCTTGATTGCCTGGCCTAAAAGACCAAGACCTCAGTAACACTTCGGAACCGGAAGACTAATTGTCTTGTTACTATAGTCCCCAGAAACATTCAAATGGTTTAATTCCTTTCAATATCCATACAATCCCTTGAGTTCTGATTGTAGGACAATGGACCATGACAGCATAGTCTGTCATCAGCCAAATTGCACCCTGGATTTCCTGGATATTTACCTGAAGGGTCAAGATAGCTAAGGCTATAGATAAAAGTGGAGATGCCATCTTTATTAAGTTCCCTTGAAGCTTACCTTGAGGGTCAAGATGACCGGCTGTAGATCCTCATACTGGACTTGCACCAGACTGGCAGCCAGCGCTGCAATATCATGTGATGTGGCTACCACTGCTCCAATGGCTTGACCAACACAATGAACCTATTTAGACAAATGGAAAAAATTGAATGAAAGGACCTAAAGAATGCAACGTAAATTGGCTTTTGTTCCACAATTGATGACTTGTAAGATAGATTCTGCCGAAAATACTGCATGAAAATAAACACAGTAGTGATTTTATACTAATTTTCTGATGCCAAATCTTACTTAGCAGCCAGCTTGTTCCCCGCCCACATTTATTGTCCGGAATCGGCAGCATATGATTGTCAATTCATTGGCTCACAACATCTGCAGAATTTAGTTCATTAGTCCCTTCTTTAGATGACGTCATGTTTCGGCCATTAAATAGAGCGTTCCCAGGACAATCAGATATTCACTTATTACCCCCAAACTAATTGATTTCATTGGAAATGAGTGCCAAATTCTTTTTCTTGAGGACAAATTATGTATCGAGAACATAATTGTGAAAATTAGGCAATCTAGATGCTGTAGTCCCTTCAACAGGAAATTCCTTATATCATACACTTTAGTCTACCACAGTTGAACAAGAAGATGTCACTATAAAAGGAATATAGGGATTGATCCCCCACACTCTTGAAATGTTGGGTGAATTTAGTTGGGAAATTGTTGGTCGTTTAAAAACTCATACTTCTGGGCAATTGCTACCCAATTGCGCGTTCAAATGAACATCAGTTTGGTGCATTTTAACCAATAGTTGTATAGACAGTATGTAGCCCAGTGATGATTAAAAGTTGGGCATTTTTATGGGCAAATTATGCAAACAGTTTTGTGTAATATTTTAAATAAGGGATCCATGGTACAACACAAAACACTGCCTTTGATACGATACTTAATCATGTATATAATTATTTGAAAATATGACTACAAGTTGTGCACATTTTCCCCATCATTATTCTAAGCAGTTTTAATTGCAATTATCTTATATTTGATAAAAATGGTTTAATTGGATTTTGCATATTAACTCCAGAACCAAAACATAGTAAGCCCATTTCAGCCTTTGAGTAGTGGTTCTTTTAACCAGTTGAGGACTGGTCCCGAAATATTTTGGGCTTGAGTCTATGAAAATGCTTGTTATACCAAAATCCATTCGTCTTCAACAGGTTAATATATAATCTTGCTAATCTTGTACCTTCTCAGTGGCAAACAGCTCTTGGCCTGGGTCGAGTGTATAATTACTTCCTGTCAGGTCAGAATGGTCAACGTATGTCACCACGCCGTCAAAAGCCAGGGCAGGGCTCGGATCCACATAGCTGTGTTGGATCAACAGATAAAATTATAACAATATTGCTGGACATTATAACGGTGGTTTCCAACCTTCAATTTCTAGAATTTCATGCAAATATTTATAAATATAGATAAAATAGAAACAATATTGCAAACAAATCATAACACTGGTTGTATTCCCACCTCTTATTTCCAGGATTTCTTGCTAATATTCCCTTAGTAGCCCTGTGAGCAAGAGACAAGCGCCATTCCGATGGATGTGGTATGACAAGATTTGTAGAGCAAGTGCTATTCGAATCATGAGTTCTCGAGTTCGAACCCAGTGTACCCTTGTAAAAAAAAGTACTGCATTAAATTTAGTGCAGTAGTACTGCAGTACAGAGCTATGTAGTATCAACAGATAAAATGAAAACAACATTACTGGACATCATAAAGCTGGTTTTCCCACCTTCAATTTCTAGAATGTCATGCAAATATTTCCCTTATTAGCCCTGTGACATATATTTAGACATATAATTACACCCTTGAAATTATTTAATCTATTTAAATGTAATTGTAATTACTTTTTAAATTCTCTTTCAATATTTATAATGGAAAATAAAAATTGAAGCTTACATGTTAAAATGCAAATAAACGTTAACATGTGCAATATGTTTAGATTTTTTACATTATATTCAGTGTAAATAGTTGTGTAATTGTAGATGCCTAATTTTCTGCAGATATATACACCTATAATTTAAAATGTATTTATATGTATTCATTTCAGAAATTAATTATGCATGTATATCATTTACATTTTACGTTCCTTAATTTTGTTAAACTTTGTATGTAAATCATCTCTGTAAACACATATGCAATTCAGCCCTGTGGCTGCAATATATGTATTTTTTAATGAATAAACCATACATGAATTAAATTGAATGAATTGAATTGTGAGCAAGACACAAGTATCATTCAAATTCACCCCTATTCAGAGACACTTCTAGTCAGGTCCATCGAGGCTGGAAACTGAAAACGCAGTCTACATAAGATATGAACTAACTCAAAACACTACAGATATGCTAGATGCTATTAAACATTGTCACAATGCTGTCGATTGAAGATGGATGCTCAGTTCAGGTCTGAGTTACTACGAAAAAGTGTGATTAGAGGAAACCAACCATAAAAACATTAAGTAATGCAATAAGACATGAAATAACTCAAAAACACTTTAAATATACCAGATGCTATTAAAAATTGTTACAATGCAGTTGATTTGAAGATGCAGAGGGAAGTTAAGATAGATCATGTAGATTCTATGAATGTACTTGAATGAGGGTTTAATCATGGAAATTACAGACTATTGCTGGACAGATTATGGCAGGTTTGCCCTTCAGATCAACCAAAAATGTACTTGATGGACGGTTCGACCCCAAGGCCTTTGAAATCTCTCCTGTCAGCCACGGCACGGGGGGGAAAACAAAAAAGAAGTATTAGTTGAAGGGTTTAAAAGCAAGTCGATTTTGACAAAAATGGATAAATGCTTGAAGCAAATTTACACCAGATGTAATTTACTGTAAAAGTGGAAATTTTTGCTGGGTTGAAATGTTCGCGTATTTTGTGCGCAACCGATAAGGCACGAAAATGAAAGCCCACAGATATTGAGTTAAAATGCGCATGCTTTCGTGTGCATCGGTGATGTCAACGAAATTCATTTTTTTTAGGCAGGGCGCGAAAAACTAGTCACGCGAAAATTTCCACTTTTACAGTATTTCGAGGTTATTCAGCAGCTAGTAACATTTCTCTTTTATTTCATGCATGTGGTGATACAGAGTGTTTGGTAACAGGAGAAAGTATGTCATGGTTTTTATACAGCACACCACAACAACACATACTGTGTAGCATATTATAACTAAGAAAGTAAACTATTAGACATGCCACGCAACAAAGAAAGTGAAGCTTTTATAAACAAAATTAATAGTATGCATATCATGGTTTCAATTTTTTTAAGTGAAGCAAAAAAAAAGCATTCTTATTTAGATGCTGATTAGAGGAGTCATGAGAAATGTTTTGAGAATATATTGCATGAATATTCTAGCAGACTGAAGGGATTTTGGTTAACTTTACAAAAAACTCTACAAAAAAAATAATCGAAAATTTAGGCCCCATTTTGACTCTCATTTATTACATTGGCTTAATAGTAGATAAGCAGTTTTCAGCAGTTTTTTCGCATCATTTATTCTACATTGTTAAAAACGCGAATGAATAGTATAAGATCAATAGCGGCTAATATCCATAGTTAGAAAATGGGTAGAAAAAACCCTGCATTCTGATTTGTCGATTAGCATGTAAAAGTTTTTCACCGATGCATGGCTCACAGTTTGATTTTAAATTTTTTTTTCTGTAGAGTGCACACAGACATATTTCATTGATCAATAAAAATTATCTGCAAAAAAATTAGAAAATCAAATTGTCTTCAAAAAATGTAAAAATCTAAATTTTTGTAGCCATGGGTCGGTACTTATGCAGCCATGCATCGGTCAATTTAGCCAATTAAACCGGATTTTCACACTTTTGGGGTGCTGGCCAACTTTATAAAATAAATGCTGCACAGGCATAGTTCTCGGATAGGGAAGAATAACCTTGAAAATGGTCTAAAACCCACCTACTGCGCTTGTGGAATTCCAACTTGTGCATCCAATTCTTGCCAAATCATTTGTTTAATAACCACTACTGATATCTAAAAAAAAAAGGTTGTAAAAATGTTAAATAGCAAGGATGAGAAGATGCATGACCACAGAAATTTGCTGTTTAAGCATCAAGATGCATGCTGGGTAATCAAGGGTAGAATGCTGCTTTTAAACAATGCAAAAAACAATAATTTACTCACATGATGTTTGCATGGGTAAAAGGCTGCTTTCAAACAATGCAACAAGCAAGGCAAGAATTTACTCACATGATGTTTGCGTGGGCTCTGGAGCTTAAGACCATCGCAAGATGTAACTCGCCTGCATCGTATCGCACATCAAAATTCAAAGGACCATCATTATTTTGAATATACTGTTCAGATTTTATCATTCTAAAATAATAGGTCACCATGGATTACACAGCTAATATTCACATGAAATCAATTATTTATCTTTCATTGCAATTTGCGCTCAATAAATGTCTTTCATCATTACTTATTATTTATCTCCTTTGAGTTGACTTCCCTGTCAGGTTTGATTCAAGTATAAAGTCAGCGATTCATTACTCATAATAATTCAATTATTAAACTAATACACACAGGCTGTGTGTTTCACAAAAATCCTATGTTGCACTTAATTCTAAGTTGGACTTAAGAAGTATGGCAAACCATTTGCAGGCTTGGGATAAAATACACCTGAAAGCAAAAATGCAAGTATTTTAGACTTTTCAAAATGTAACATCAAGAACATGTAATCTCTTTGATAACAGAAAACGTATTGATTTTAATCAACATTTTATGCCTTTGAAAAATGGCTTTTACATGAATTAAAAAAAAAAATACTAATAGCTGCCCATACTTTTCAAGTCCAGCTTTAGAGTTAAGTATAACTTAGGATATCTATGAAACACACCCTGGACTATTAGTATTCTGACCTTCTGTGAGTGGGATATCATCAACGTATGAAGCCTCTCCTGAACACTGCTGAAGAGCGGCTCTGTGGACAATGGGTCTACCCAGGGGGTCAGATTCAGGCTGGTCTCCAGGGGGAGGCTAGAGTAGGACGATAAGAAAGGAAATATATTATGCACTCCGGCAATCTTGCCACTCCACATGTAAAATATTTCTTTCTCTCTATTTGATTAAATTTTGCTACTGTTCCAATTTTTGGGTTTATATTCCTGATATATGATTACACAAACTAACCAAATCAAATCTTGAATTGTGTCAACTCATCATATATTTACAGTCTATTATTACAATTTTCTAGAAGCCAAGCCTGTTGAGGACAATTTGTTTTATGTATATCATCATTTCTTTACAGACTGTCACCCAAGTTATCTCATCATCCCCCATCCCATTGTAACATCCCCCCTTGTATCAACCCACCCCCTCCCCATTCCAAGCCTTCATACCTGATAGATTTGTGTGCTGACCGGGCCGTCCGTGTTATAAGAGGCAAAGAGACTTGGATCAGACAACTGGCCCTGGGCAAAGGGGCCGGTCAATGCCTGTAGGAAAAAATAACCACAAAATGTCATCATTGTCATCATCCTCATCATCGTCATCAATGTCATCATCATTATCATCATCACCAGCATCATCATCACCATCATCATCATCATCATCCTCACCATCGTCATCGTTATCAACACCATCATTATCATCATCATTATCATCATCATCATCATTATCAAAATCATCGTCATCATCGTCATCATCATCACAATCATCATCCTTATCACCATCAGCACCACCACCATCATCATCATCCTATCATCATCACCATCATCATCAATGTCATCCTCAACATTATCATCATCACCATCATCCACATAACCATCCCACAAATCATCATCATCATCATCATCATCATTACTACCATCATCACCCTCAATCATCATCATCATCATCATTGTTATTTTGTGCCCCTTTTATACACAGACATTCCACATTCATAGCTCAAAGGACGGAGCCAAACAGAATCATTGTTACACAAGTTAGCTGCAAGTCCAGAGAGGGCGATTTATTAAGATGCAAGTCTCTGCATACAATTTTCAATCATAGATGGCGCTATTCATCTTCTAACAATCATCACCATCATCATCATCACCACCATCACCACCACCACAACCACCACTGCTATCCTCATCATCATCATTATCATCAATATTATCAAAGCTGTCCCTCCTGACTGGAAAACATGTATAGGGACCTTGTAAAACTTTAACAAGATGGACTAGATCAAATACATGTATATAGTACTGATTATTAGCTTACCTCCTGGTTGCCTGTGAGGTTAGAAACCTTGACATAGAACTTTAGGAGGCAAGTTTTCATGAGGCTCTGTCAATTATTGACCAACATCCTAGATCATAAAGTATAAAGGGGGCTTGAATGGTTTTAACAAGATGGACTAGATGAAATCTTGATAATAGCCAATAGTAGTGATTATTATCTTACCTCCTGGTTTCCTGTGAGGTTAGACACCTTGACATAGAACCTGAGAAGGCAGGTTGTCATGAGGCTCTGTTTATTCCTGGCCGACAATCTAAACCAAGATATATGGGGAACTTGTAACGTTTGTAATGAGATAGACTAGATGAAATTCTGTCTATAACCAATAGTACTGATTATTAGATTAGCTTACCTCCTGGTTGCCTGTGAGGTTAGACACCTTGACGTAGAACCTGAGAAGGCAGGTTGTCATGAGGCTCTGTCTATACTCAGCTGACATCCCTAGCTTGTGGTCTGGACTGGGGAGGATTTCAGCAGACACAGACTGGATGACATCCTGAAGAAAACTCTGGCTCCATGATCTGTGAGTAATGGAAATAGACAAGCACTGGAACAACATCCAACAAAACAAACAAATTACAAGGTAAAGATAACTAAAACAGAACTGTTATATGATATTGTCCCATAGATGTTTAGTGTTGCTATTAACAGTGGAGCTACTCTTGGATTTGGATCGAAACTCCACCCCATTACAAACTTCACGAAGGTCATTGACCTTATCACCCTAAAGTTCAAAGGTCATCAAACATTCACTACCTTGAACACTATACTCACTGTCCAATCAGAGTATTGCAGGTGTTGGTGGCTACTCTTGGCTTGGCATCAACTCCCCCAAACACAAGGCAAAGGTCACTGACCTTGTGACCTTCAGGGTCAAAGGTCACTCTGAACCCACACGTTATAGCGGTAGTGCAACCATGGTGACGCTGGGATACTTTCTGGCTGAAGATGAACTCATTCTGTTTAAATGAATTCAAAATCATGAATAAAGACAATAAATAACTTGACAAGCCCCAATAATGCTTATGTAGTGTGAACAGAGAGAGAGAGGGGCATCTAGCTATTAATATATTCATACAATTCCTGAGGTATGATTCATGTATGTAGCCGGGTGACACTAAAGCCTTAATTTTGGTCTCCAGATACACAGTCATAAAGTTGAAAATTGTTAACATTGTAAATACCATGACATTTCTTAACACTTCAGTTTTAAGTTTGCTGTTCTCAAAGTTTGAGAATATAGACATCATGGAAAGTCAAGCTTTTGGAGGATGAAAACACATTCCAAAATCATGGAATTCATGTTTTTTAATCAAATGACCTTTGGAGGACTTTTTTTTATATGAATCATGTATATTTTGCAAGATTCACTGGTTAGGGTTTGGGTTAGGGTTATAATTAGTATCATCATTAACAAACCTGTTGTGTGAAGGGGATGTGGATAGAATGATCTGACCAGACTCTAGAATAGACTAGTTGGGTTAGGTTTAAAGATTGGGTTAAGGTTTGTGTTTGGGTTAGAATTATGATTAGGGTTTGTGTTTGGGTTAGAATTATGATTAGGGTTAGGGTTATAATTAATATTATCATTATTAACAAACCTGTTGTGTGAAGGGGATGTGGATATACTGTATGATCTCCACAGGCTCTGGGATAGACTGATTGGGATTAGGTTAGGTTAGGGCTATGATTTAGGTTTGGGTTTGGGTTAGGGTTATTAACAAACCTGTTGTGTGAAGGGGATGTGGATAGACTGTATGATCTCCCCAGGCTCTAGGGTGGACTGGTTGAGCTAGGGCTAGGGTTAGGGTTTGGGTTAGAGTTAGGGATTGGGTTTGGGTTAGGGATTGGGTTTGGTTTTGGCTTGGGTTTTGGTTGGGGTTAGGGTTAGGGTTAATAACACACCTGTTGTGTGAAGGGGATGTGGATAGACTGTATGATCCCCCCAGGCTCTAGGATGGACTGGTTGGGCTAGGGTTTGGGTTAGGGTTTGGGTTAGAGTTAGGGATTGGGTTTGGGTTAGGGATTGGGTTTGGTTTTGGCTTGGGTTTTGGTTGGGGTTAGGGTTAGGGTTAATAACACACCTGTTGTGTGAAGGGGATGTGGATAGACTGTATGATCCCCCCAGGCTGTAGGATGGACTGGTTGGGCTAGGGTTTGGGTTCGGGTTAGAGTTTGGGTTTGGGTTGGAGTTATTAATAACAGACCTGTTGTGTGAAAGGGATGTGGATAGACTGTATGATCTCCCCTGGGTTTTGGGTTTTGGGTTTTGGGTTTTGGTTGGAGTTATTAATAACAGACCTGTTGTGTGAAGGGGATGTGGATAGACTGTATGATCTCCCCGGGGTTTTGGGGTTTTGAGGTTTTTGGGTTTTTGGGTTTTGGGGTTTTGGGGGGTTTGGGGGGGTTTTGGGGGTTTTGGGGGTTTTGGGGGTTTGGGTTTTTGGGGGTTTTTTTTTTTTTTTTTTTTTTTGTTTTTTTTTTTGTTT
>JAUELG010035077.1:0-11571 GCA_031471515.1 Dendraster excentricus | reverse complement strand
GTTTTTCTTCATGATCACGCGAAAATAAGTGTACACAGTGCAGCTTATAGTAGCAAGATATATGATTTATTGTATTTTTACTATGTTACAAATATACACGGTGGTACAAAAAAAGTTACTCTATGATAAACAAAATAGCCTACAGTATTCAAAATTTTCTTCGAAACCTGAGAAATTCTAGGTAACTGCGGTGTACCGAATAATCAAGATATGGTCGGTCAATATCTAAAGAGGTATCCTCGCAAATCATAAGAGCCGCTAGTCATAAGGACCGCCAGTCATAAGGACCGCAAGTCATAACGTGTAACTCCCTATACGACTACGTGAAGAAACCATTATTGCTAAAACGAAAAGGGGGTCACTATTCATAATCGCCCGAGTTATAGGAAGGTACACGTTATTATGAATAGCGGTCCTTACGACTAACGACCAAACCCCTTTCTTTAGGACGCGCACCCCTCATTTTAATATTGCACTAAATAATGCACTTTGCAAAGGACATTGCATGATGGATTTGTTATTGAAGTGGCATTACCGATACACTATTTTCGTGTATTGCAATCCGATGGCACCATATTCACTACATGTCATATGAAAAAAATATTGTTTAAACGATTGTAAACAGTATGTCATTATTTAGAATCAATTATTTCAATAAAGTCCATAGACAATTTGTTCACATTTATTGGGACACCCTGTATAGTGTTCGAAATCGTACAAAATTGCTGTATTTCTCGATATCAAATGCTGACTTTCAGCTTTTATAACTTTTTGTTCATATACGCATCAAACTTGGAATTTTCACAGAGTATTGCTTGTATAGTAGGGCAGTTTTCTGAAAAGTATCAGTACAACTCCGCGTACAATTATTGATTTATGCCGAATTATGTAAATCAATAATTTCATATTTTTAGGAAAAATGCATACAATTTGAGTTTGGGGCTAAAAAGGACAGTGTTACTTATCCTGAACCGCATGATATTTGGTATCAAATTATTGGAAATTTCATTGTCTTTAATATAATGGCAAAATAATGCTGATTTGAGGTTTTGTTTGGTAAATTTCGCCAATTACCCATAGCATGTCAAAACTGCAGATTTTTTGGACGCCATCTTGGATATGGAGATGTTCGCAACAATTTTGTTGAGGTAGACCTCTGAATTGATTTGTCTCATTAAAAATGCTTGCAAATAAAATTGGTTTGAAATTGTTGTAGAGATCTGGCAACCTAAGTCATTAAGGAAGCCACTTTTTCGACTTTGGCCCTCCGCCTATAGGGAAGAGAACATTTACAGTGTGGTACGAAACGTTTTCTACCACTTTCTACTCATCACCCCTGAGTATAATGATAACAATAATTGCAGCTTTGGTATATCATTAAAGGGATCTAGTAACTTTGTTGCCACGTGCAAAAAGTTAAGAATGGTTGATGCAATGTATATTGTTGTTATGACAAATCGACGCCCATGGACTTTGTACACGGGCGCCGCTTCCTGCTCCACCCTCCAGCTTGAAACCTTCAAACGGTTCAATCTTGAATAGAAGTATACCTTTGAAACTTTGCAGAATTATAGCATGTTAATAGCCCTTTCAAATGATACCAAATTTCTGTAAAAAGCATTTTTGGTTTTGAAAATATGAAGTAAAATGAAGCAAATAATCCCCAAAATGTAACGACCCTAACATATTTTTTTTTCCATAATGCAAAACATGGAAAAAAGAAGAACCAAAAAGGAATAAAGGATTGCTTTTTTAGTTTGCGTAAAATAAACTGCTATATGTTATTGTATGAAATATTGCTGTATAGGCCCAATTTATTGTGTACTGTATAGTATTGTAAATCAATATTTGGTCATAATATTCTACAAAAATGAAATAAACGATTTTAATTTCATTTGCAAAGATCATACTTGCAATGAATTCTCTGCGCTTTATGTCATCGTTTAAATACACGTAATAAGAGTTAGACAAAGCAAATATCAATCAACCAAATTCAATATAAAAAGTAACACACACACGTACATATTGCACACAAATATTGATTCAAGACTTCCTTAAATTAATTAGTTGAGGATATGTGACAAATTTA
Organism: Dendraster excentricus; assembly: GCA_031471515.1. Taxonomy (NCBI): domain Eukaryota; kingdom Metazoa; phylum Echinodermata; class Echinoidea; order Clypeasteroida; family Dendrasteridae; genus Dendraster; species Dendraster excentricus. The sequence goes on along the minus strand of JAUELG010035077.1, from coordinate 9,482 downwards.
AACTAGTCAAGTAGGTCCCAATGTGTAGTTGCTGAAGAAAAGATCGATGATCAAGTTTCTGAGGGACATGCAAATTATATGATTTTGTCCTGAATTTTGTAAATTAACATTTTAACGATGATCAAATATATCCTGAATGTTTCCATAAAAATGGAGTAACATCCTTTCATTTCATCTAATAACAGGGCATCGTGTGTACTGGTTGCATAAAGGAGGTCGCTATGAGGAGTCGCGAATCGAATCTGTCACCGTTGACGGCAATGACCGTCGCATACATTTATTAGGGACCACATCATTTTATAGGTTCGCCCTCCACGGGACCAAAGACGATATCCTATTCACGGATTATCAAAGTATTTATGGTCCGAATCAACCAGGAGGCGATAGCTACGTCAATATTTTTCCTTCCATACAAATAGTGGCGGACATTTTCATCCCACGTATGTTGTTTATTTAATCAATTGTTTCTTTCGAATAACACAAATGTGTTGCCTAAAATCAATATAAGATGAACGTTATCATACTGTATAATTCTAAAATTTAATTACATAAATGCACTAGAAAGTTATTAACTGCTCATACTCATAATGGACATTGCTTTATGCTCTTACTTTGGAACTTAACATATGACAATACAATTGTACTTTTAAAGGCAAACTATGTGGTTATGGTGTAGGCTTACTGATTGGGTGGCACTCCAATATTGTATGGGATGTGATCAACTATCAAGTATTTTGTATAGTCGATATTGTTACGTTTTGTCATATTGTATAGGCCGTTCCCCCACCCCACCACATTCCCATAATTTATGATCGATAATGATCAGCCAGATTACCGAGGTTCTGGTCGAAATTATGCAAAATGAAGATTGCTCAGAAAAAAAATGTAGGTTTAAAAAATTTGAATTAGAACCTGCAAATTACAAAGAATGTAGATAAAAAAATCACATATCAAAACCACACCCCATAAATTTGAATATTAAGCCAAAGACATTTTACAATGATTTTGAGGCTCTACTAAAGACCCACTGCGACTGTTGACTGTTTATGTTGGAAAACACATATAATTATACATTTCTCGCGCTGTTCCGTTTACAGGTTCACGCCAATTAAATCCTACCCAAGTTCTAGAAGGTTTAGCTGAGGTAAGTGATTATATGTCATATGACTCATACTATTGAAAACGTTGTGGGGAATATTGTACAATAAAATATTTGTAACGCTCATAGGAAACGGTACTTCAAATTGATATAAGGGCTTGTAAATGAATCTAAAATAAATTAAATCTCTAAATTTAATTATGATAAATTTTAGGCCTGAGTGTCAGATTTTCAAACATAAGACTGAGTGCGTGAGAAAGGGGTAAACCCTCATAAATTGGAGTTAATGTGTTGTCTGTAAAGCGCAGTGGTATTTATCAACAGTTATAAAATGCGCTATGTATACGAATTAGCCGTCACTTTGCTGTTATTATCAATATCATTATACAATTAGTCAATGCTGTTACGTAATAGTGAACTGTATGTTTAAAAACGGCATACAGACAAACGTGACGGAAGAAAATGTGAAGTCATACTCACGTGCTGTTGTCACTGCAACCAATGAGAGCCAAGCAATCGACACCACCGAATTGGAATCAGTAGCAGAAGCACTGCAGAAAATCGTTCGTGTCAATAGTTCTTCTCAAGAGGTATGGATGTTTTGAGTTGCTTCGATTTACCAAATTCGTAAAAAAAACAAACAGTCAATATTATTTCCCCAAGGCTTTAATGACACCTGGTCCGCAATGGTACAATATAAATTATATAATCATCGAAAGGGATTATCTGCATTCATAGGCGTATGCAGGGAGGGGGGGGGGCACCCACTTGTGTCATTCTTGAAGACAGTCCAAATAATTTATTTTCTTTGTTTACGGTATGGAAGGTGACCACGAATGTCGTACGAATCGTCAGCAACGTTCTCAACATCGACGATGACGTACTTCGTCGTTCCGGTGACATCACCGCGACGACATCCTCGATCTTGGACTCCCTGGAACTCCAGGTAACTCTCTTCCAGACCCTGGGAGCCGGCGACAACCTGACGGTCATTGAACCAAACCTGGGGGTCATCGCACTTCAGCTACCGTGGTCCAATAACATGACCACGACGGACCTCGGGTTTGCCTCGCTCTCGTTGTCGAACACGAACAGCAGGCGGATCGACGTCAATTTGAACGAGAACTTGACGGAAGTGTACTTCGACGCTGAGGACATCCCAGAGGAAATGGCTGATGCTACAATTTTCCTGCCTCGTGCACTCCTACAAAGACTGCCGAACAACGTCATAGGTAAGTTACGCAGTTTTGTGTAATTCATTGGAAGTTTTTTTGTACGTCTTTGATATTTTGTCCAAAAAACATGAATTTGTTACGAAATTGACCGAGAAATACTATATCATCGGTGTACTTATTTCCTCGTGATGTTTCATTTATATTTGTCATTATGGGTGCGGTTGGTTATTCCGAAGGTTCTTTATTCCGAACACGCAAATTTCCCATACCTGAGGGTTCGTTAATCCAAAAACGAAATAATGTTCGTTAATCCGAACATTTGTTGGATTATTCCGAAGGTTCGTTATTCTGAAGGTTCGCAATTCCGAGTTTTGTTATTCCGAAGGTTTGTTATTCCGAAGGTTCGCTATTCCGAAAACGAAATAAGTTTTGTTATTCCGAAGGTTCGTTATTCCGAAGGTTCATTATTCCGAAGATTTGTTAATCCGAAAACGAAATCAGGTTCGTTATTCCGAAGGTTCATTAGTCCGAAAACAAATTAGGGTTCGTCAATCCGAAAAAACGGTTTGTTTTAATTCTATAATTTGTGGTTTGTTTATTGAATTAACAGCCAGCAATTAAGCATACCCCTCCCCCTTTACCTTCCCTACCCAGACCAATTAAATTAAATAATAAATAGTTAAAAATCAGTTTATTTTATCATTTTGATTGAAATTATAGCAATATAAAAAACATAGTTTATTTTCGGATTAACGCACCCGATTTTGTTTTCGGAATAGGGGAGCCTTCGGAATAACGAACCTTCGGATTAAAGAATCTTCGGAAAAACGGACTTTCGGAATGACGAATCCGATTTTGTTTTCGGAATAGCGAACCTTCGGAATAACGAACCTGCGGAATAAAAAACCTTCGGAATAACGAACCTTCGGAATAACGAACCTTCGGAATAACGAACCTTCGGAATACGAGTTGTTACCGTCATTATAACTCTTTTTAAATTCGAATAAAAAGCACTTGTACGACACTCGAACCATGAACAATTTTATGAATAATTTTATCGATTGGGCTGATGGAAAACTACTTATTTATAATCCCTCTTCATAATGTAAGCATTTTGTGTTGCAATTCTATGGAAGTACGTTAATGATAATTTTTCCATGAAACGTAGTCACGACCCGACCTTGTAATGAGTTGTAGCCATCAAACAATAAAATGAAACAGTTATTATGGTAAAAATTTGTCAATTTTCTTGTAAAGCAAGTCCTCGAATATTAAACCTGAATGGAACTACCATGTCAGGACTTATGTTGAATTAATAAACCATATGAATTAAAATTCACCCACATCAACCTTTTCTTTTACTTTCCATAAGCAGTTAACGGCTCACTTCCGGTCAGCTTTTTCATCCACCAAACCAGCAAGCTGTTCCAGCAAGCATATTCTACCATCACAAATACTACTAACGTAGATGTTGGTCGACCGGTTGTGGGGACAAGAGTGATATCTGCGACCATCGAAGGCGCGAAGATAAAAAATCTAACCGACGGAATGGAGGTGGAAATGTCGTTCTTCGTATTCAACGTAAGCCAAATGTAACAATTTTCCAGATGGTCACCAAACGCCCACTAAAAAGCCATAAATTACTGCATGTATGAATCTAGCTAGGCTCGCAAGTGTTGCATACAAGTTCAGATTCCGGCAGTGGAATCAGTATTAGAGCCACTGAACTTCTACTGACTTACTCTGCGAGGCGCAGATAGCCTATAATTTCTCACCAACTTCAGTTTGAACGTTTTTAAGATTAATACGGTGTTGTTGAGTGACACTTGACCACTACAGACATAACACATACACATTTACAAAGTCAGAAAAGGTTGATATACATTAGAGTCTGCTTGTTTTAATACCATACACAAACGATATTTGGGTGATTTTATTAAAAAAATATAAACAAATCGTTACTATAATAGTGACATACATATTTGAGTGCATTGACTCATTAAATTAAGTTGAAAAACGCACGCTTTATTCAAACTCGAGTTTTATTCATTTGCCACTATAGTGACATGGCATATGAGAATTGTTATGTTTACTCAAGCTGGTGTTTAATTTTACATAATGTTGTGAGTGTAGGTTAGTTTGATTATTTTAAATTTAGAATCAGTATTAATAATATTGCTGACGGGGATCCCTTAAGTTGTAGACCTTTTCTAAAACTGTTTAGGCTTTGAATAATTGGTAGCCCCTCTTCCAGCCTCGAGTGGTCATGACTTGGCCGCCCTGGCCCTGGGGATCTTACTTAGTATAAGACGGGAGTGAGCACCAACGCGTCGCCCCGGCGCGCCATTGCTGTTTGGCCTGGCTAGGCCTTGCATTGGGCCTCGCACATGACGTGGTTCGTAATATTACAACTTTTGCGGCTTCAATTTCAAATGAAATATAGTATACATGTAAATTGGCTACCAATTATTCATAGCCTAAACAGTTTTAGAAAAGGTCTAAAACTCAAGAGATCCCCATCAGTAAAATTATTAATACGCAGTCTCATTCCGTGAGACGGCCTTTAGTTACAACCAGTTTAATTTCTTTTAGCAATCACAACTCCAGAGCACTACACTAGATGTCCTTGACAACCGAAGCTGTGTTTTCTGGGAGAAGAGCGACCACGGTGGTCGGTGGTCGTCGGAGGGTTGTCGGCGAGAGGATGGACCCAACATCACTCGATGTCTTTGCGATCACCTCACCAGTTTTGCTGTTCTACTGGTTCGTATTTGCATTTTCCTATTAATTTTGCACCTTTTTTCTTCAAGCAGAGTATTTCTGCATTCTTCAGTTTATCTACAAACTGAGAATGCATTGTGGAACATCACTGTTAAATATATATATATATGCATATTATAATACAGAGTAATTTAAAGCAATGCCATATACATACAGGCATGCCCGTCTTAGTGACCACCCTGTCTATATCAGCCAACTTGCCTTTAGCGGACAATAAGTAATCCCTTGCAAACAAAACACTGTGGTCTAAACCTGTCTATCATGATACATGTCTCCAGTGACCCCTTTTGGTGTTTTTATATGGTGTTCACTTTAAACAGATGTGACGGGAATTTTAATACACATCATTGCTAAAATAAATAAATTCAAAATAACAGCCATCAAAATACGTATAGGTTGAGTGGAGAGGGGCATCATACTCATTATCTCTTTATGAGTCACGAATAATTCTGCCACTAACCTTAATAAGCTTGTACCTATGCAATCAATAACTGATCATACGTTAGATTTGTATCCATACATAAATGCAAACTTACGCATAGCTTGAGTGAATAAGGGTCTTTTAGGGGCCTCATAATACATGTATTATTTATTTCTCTACGAGTCACGAATATTTCTGCCATAACCTTTATTAATAAGCTTGTACCTACATACAGTACAATAACTGATCATACGTAACGTTTTATTAATACATACGTGTATATACCATGTCAACGCAAATTTAACTATGGTCACGTGACAGGATGATTTCGATGACCTTTGATGCGTTAAGAAAACACTATTAATCTAATAGGATTTATAGGACCTAGTTGCATTGATTATTACATACCTAAATTATCAATGTTAAAGGGGTAGTTTCGTTTTGGTAAGGATGAACTTTAAAAACCAAAACTGGACAGTACGTTTTATTAATACATACGTGTATACACCATGTCATGGACCCCTATGAAAAACAGCTGTGCTGACTAGGGTGTTCCACCCATTTGTGGAAATAAATAAATAAATAAAAACAAATAAAATAAAAAATAAACTAATGGTAATAACTCCACCATGCTCGAAAAGTATACCAAATTGCAAAATGCCTCATTAAAAAGCATGTTATCATTTTAAAAGAGCCATTTTGAACGCGCTTCTAAAAAGTCATCAGTTTCACCCAATTTTCCATACAAAATTTTGCATTTGATGTTTGATTCAAATAATCATTTAATACAAAAATCATCAACAATTACTTAAAAAACGATTTTGAAAATTTGTGAAAAAGTGCGAGCATTTTTTCAATTTTTGGAAAAAGCATTTAATAATAATAATGATAATAAACCACTTTTATATAGCGCATATAAACACATAAGCACAATTGCATGTCCCTATGCGATTATTATTACCCTTGGTCATCGGGTACTGATCATCTAATTATATGGGCCCCAAATAATTATAAGATCAACTACATTTAGTGATATTTCAGCCGTTTCTGGGTTGGTTTCTACCAAATAAAGTTAATTCTGCCATAACAATTCCATGTTCTCTCGAATTCGACACTAAGTTTTTCATTACCTCACACAAAATAGTGATGTACAGTGCCCTCTTTACCAAAACTAAACTACCCCTTCAACCCAAATATTTTTGGTCACGTGACATGACCCAGATGACCCACCTGACTAACGATGGCTAAATCGTTTTAATAGGTCTATAGCTCCACAAAAAGGAGATTTCAAGCTCTAATTTGTTCGGGCATGCTATTAAATGATACTATCTTTCATATAAGACAATAACCTCGCAACTTGTGAAATTTGGCTTGCAAAAGAGGAATAGTCTATTTCAGAGATCTTGTGTAGACAAATTTGCTTTTAATCAATTTCATACATACATTATTGATGTTAATCCTAATGTATGTTGTTCACGTGACAGGACATATCAGGTGACATCGACGTGAACGTTCTTGATATCTTGAGTGTCGTTGGATGCGTTGTCTCCATCGCATCCCTTGTAATCACACTCGTCACATACGCCTTCATGAAGTAAGTTAATAAACTATTTTAAACATTCTTTATTATATCCGTCAAAATTTGTGTCAATTATATGGACAAGTAATAGTCAACTTTAAATAAACCATATATTGTTAAGCTAATAATTACCGTTGGTGAAGGCGATGGGACAAGCTATCATTTCCGAGGCAATCTCGACGCGAAGCTGAGGGAAAGATAGTGCATACATTCAGATTGACGAAGAAGTGATAGCTTGCCATCGCCTGAAACCAAAAGGTGATTATTTGCTATATATTCCACATTGGAAACAATTCACTGGTAATGTTTACGAAAAAGACGTACATTCGCATTGCCATTAGCCTATTGTTAATGTTTAGGCCTACTGGCCTAGCTAGGCCTAGCTAGGCCTAGCCCTAGAGTAGAGCAAAAGCTAGACAGTTCTTACAGCCTCTAAAAAGCCTCTGTAGACCATACCGCATAACTTGTAAATATTTCTTCTTTATGACTCACCATTTCGCGATTTCACACCAGCATAAAATCTTGTTGGTCTAGCGATTTCAAATCCGTGTCAGACAGTTCGTCAAAATCAAATGTATGCTTCTAGTATCGCAATAATCTTGGAACACTTTCAGGCTGAATTTAAGTTGTCGCTCCCTATTTTTACTTTCACTCTCCATTAAAAACAAATCCATGTCATTATCGTCTAAGAGATCGAACGTGATATTTGTAGACTTCATTGTTAAACTAGACTAGATCGAGCAGGTCTATGCAGAACGCGTAATTAACGAGTAATTAATTAACAGTGCATGCATGCAAAAATTAATGGCGCTATACTGTACGGTCGTAATATGCATAGCGTAATACACTAGTGCAGTGAGTGTGTAATACGTTACCGGTGTCGATACAACGAATTTTACAGAATTCAATGCAACAGTACCGAGGATAGTACCCTATTCGTATAGTGTACGTTGAGAACTATCTATCATTGATACGAATATCTTCCGGGAAACAAATTTTTCTTCTCCCATCAATGATGGGTGAAACTGTGTTTCATCACGTGATTACCTTTTGACCAATCGTAAAGCAAAATTCTTACTATGTGGAATATAACATGTATTATTCAACTAGGGATGTTTTTAATAGGTCAACTGAAATGTTCCCATTTTATTTAAATGTATTATCGTGTTAATGTCTAATATGCTAACATTGTTCACATCTGAAATATCTTACTCTTTTAATTACCTTTACCTCAAACTCTCAAAGGCATTCCAATAATGTCGTATTGCTATTAATATAACCAATTTCATAATTTAACCATAATCAATGATATGAAACGACAATCAATGGTTCGAATTTAATCATCCAGAAATCTTCGCTCCAAGCAGCCGCAGCGAATCCTCATCAACCTGTGCTGTGCATTACTCGGTCTTTATCTCGTCTTTCTTTTCGGCATCGAACGTCGACATCCGACCGTGGGTTGCGTGGTCGTCGGCGTGCTCATTCACTACTTCCTACTCGCTTCCGTGTTCTGGATGTTCGTCGAGGCGATCAACGTCTATTTGCTGTTCGTGAAGGTCTTCAACGTGACCGTCTCGCAATTCATGCTCAAGGCCTGCATTGCCGCCTGGGGTAAAATATGATGTGACTTTGTAAACAGTGATCATTTAACTTGTTTAAAGGGACTTAGTAACATTGTCCAAATCCTAAGAATTAAATTTGAATTTTCGCGGTTCCTTCATAGCTTGTTGTATTCGTATTGACTCATGGGACAGGTTTCGTTTTTTCAAATTTCCTCTTATATGATAAAAGTTTGAAGTATAATTCCAGTAGCTATTCCTCCTGATACGAATAATTGCCTCCTCCTCGCCTTGTGGGCTCCTTGGCCGAGATTGAAGCCGTTCAGTGTTCAAAAACTCGGGCGGGGTTTTAAAACCATATACAAAGTTAATGCAGTGAGTTTCTGTATATCACTTTTCATTTTTGCTCATAACTCAGCCATGCAACGTCCATTTGACTTGACATTTTCACACAATACCCTGTGGACATATCAAATAACAACAATATACATTGCATCAACCATTCCCCACTTTTTGCACATGGCAGCAGAGTTACTAGATCACTTTAAAGAGGACCATCCGGCAATTAACAACGCACAATAATATGCTTTAATTTCGTTTTGTGATATCAAATAGATACCCGATATTTTGAAAATAATTAATTCCCCCACCAATACGGAACCGCTAATATTTCCTGGTTCCATACGGGCCAAAATTTGTGAGTGCACGTCCGGAGATAATAGAATCCCGTGTGATACGTTCTCGTAGAAACAGACCTCTTACTCATGCTTTAGAATGGTGATGCGTTTTCAATTATATATTTTTTTCTGGACACATATTTTGTTGACATATTTTGTTGACATATTTTGTTGACAGTGGCGTAATGAAC
>JAUELG010034856.1:0-11577 GCA_031471515.1 Dendraster excentricus | reverse complement strand
GTAGAGAGCAGCAATGTGGATAAAATGCCTTGCTGAAGGACAAAGGCAGTGGGCAGGGTTCGAACTCGGGGTCTCACAATTAGAAAGCACGCGCTCTACTGATCTTGCCACACCACTTCCGGATCAAAGTAATATGTATAACTTCACCGTGCTGGTAAAGTAAACATAATTACAAATGACTAAGTATAACCCTTATTATCATTCAAAACGAGCCGTTACAACGCAAGAGGGCGTTATTCTTTAAAAATGAGTATTGATTTTAGTATTTGTTCATACAAAATTGTGCCTTTTAATGTAATTATTCAATAGAAATATCATTAGCGACTTTTTAAAAAGCTATTCAGATTGTGTTCGCATCATGTCTTCGAGCATTGTTTTAATTTCATAGCCTTAACAATTCAAAATCTAACCGTCGCGATATCTGTCCAGGCCGGACAGATATGATAATATAACAAATAAATAAATTGGTAGGCGTTTTCCGTCAAAATTTGTATCATCACGTATTAGTCAAAACACATTCTTTTACATGATTGGTAATAAGAGCTTCCATGTCATTTTTTAGAGGGGGCATTTCCAAAACTGGTCTTTATCTTTATAGGTTTTCCCGCTCGATAAACAAATAAATTGCAACCGTCGTGTCAAAACAGCATTTGAACTGGTAAATAGTTGTTAAAGGGACAGTTGAGTTCTGGTAAGAAAAGTAAAATTTTGGTCAAAGTGAAGTTTAGTAACCAAAACTATACCATTACATCACAAACTAATATCCTCCATGCCCGAAAGGAAGTAAAAAATCATAAACGACTAAGAAGAAAAACCTTTATCATTCAAACAGAGGCTTTCAAACTAAAGATGGCGCTCTCTAAAAACTCATTGGTGTAAACGCTTTTGAAATAAAATATTGTGCATATGAAGGTTCGTAAAAATAGTAATTAGATAGTAAGAAAATCAACAACTATTACAAAACTTATTTTGAAAATATTTGAAAAGAGAAAGCATTTTAACAAAATTTGTAACGGTTGGTTCAAAAATAGCTAATATTTGTGGGGCCCCACATTTAGTACAAATGGCTACATTTATGGATATTTCAGCCCTTTCTCAACCAATTTTGATCAAATAAAGTTTATTTTATCACTAAAATATTATGCTCTTTAAAATTTTACACTCAGTTTTTCATTATCTCACAAAAAAATATTATGTGTAGCGCCCTCTCTACCAAACTCAACTATCCCTTTAAAGGGAACGTTGAGTTTTGGTATAGAGGGCACTAAACATACTATTTTTTGACAAAATTTATTTGATCAAAACCGGTTCAGAAACGGTTCAGAAAATTATTTCATTTAATTCCAGGTACCTGTATTGGCATCAGGGAGCATATATGAAGAGATGCCGCTGTAAATGCGTCAGCGTTGAGCACTTGTTTCATACAGGGAGCTCTTCTTCGTACCACATTGGACTGGCGTTTGATGAAATTGGTACGTAATTCATTACTACGTATCAGGGGTGGATCTAGCTTTTTGCCAAAGGGGGTATGACCCGTCGACCATGAGCCTCGAAGCGGCGTAAATTTGGGTGTTTTTTGGCAGCCCAAGCCGCTAAGCGGCGAACATTTTTGACGTTTTTGGCGTTTTTTTTTTATTTTTGGCTAGGGGGTTAAACCCCTTTATTTTATCTCTTTACTTACTTTATTTACAGATGAGCATTCTTGACTTGACTTTCTTGACTTATGCCGTTCACTCCAACGGTGGGTTGAGTGGTGGCATCCGCTTTATGAATCCCTGCCATTTGCGTCGGTCTCTTGCCAGGTAACTTGCCTCTGCTACTGATTGCAAATTTCTTTTGGCACAGTCTGCTCTCAGGCAGTCCATCCATCTCTTCGGTGGACAAGTCTTCCCCTAGGTCTGTTCCCCTCGACTATTCCTTCCATCGTGAGTTTGGGGAAGCGTGATGGTTTCATTCGTTGGACATGTCCAAAGTAACTTAATCTTTTCTTAGATATTTGGTCGATTACAGTTTGGTGAACATTGAGCTGTGTCCTGATTGATGTGTTCCTAATTCGGTCCCGTCTCGTCACTCCTAGAATTCTTCTGAGGCATGCCATCTCGAACGTTAGCAGCCTGTTTTCATCTTCTTTTCTGAGGGTCCATGTTTCGGCTCCTTTCAGAGTATTGACAATACTACGACTTTAAACAGTTTGGTTTTGGTTGATGTCCTAATGGGTGCTGACTTCCATATGTTGTTGAGTCTTTGGACTGCGCCCATAGCCTTTCCAATCCTGTGTGTTACCTCTTTAGTGGTGGACCCATTCTCGTGGATTATTCCTCCAAGATAGGTGAACTTTTCCACTTACTGCAATTGCTTGCCATCAATGAAGATGGCGATTTTGTTGCTCTCGGTTCTGCTGATGTTCTGGACTTCCGTTTTATCAATGTCAATCTTGAGGCCAAAAGTAGAGCTGCTGCGGTGGACACTATTGACAAGGATCTGGAGGTCCTCTTTGCTTTCCGCGATCAGTGCGATGTCATCAGTAAATTGGAGGTTATTGATGACATTTCCGTTGATGTACACTCCAATATTGGTGTCCTCAGTAGCATATCTCATTACCAGTTCTAGTAAGATGTTGAAGAGCTGGGGTGAGATAACACATCCCTGACGTACTCCTGTCGTAGTTCTGAACCAGTCAGTGAGCTCACCATTAACTCTTACTGCACTGTGAGATTCGTCGTATAGGGCTTTCAGAAGGTTGATAATCTTTTCAGAGAATCCAAAGTACCGCAGCGCCATCCAAAGTCCTTTCTGCCATACCGAGTCGAAAGCTTTCTCGAAGTCAATTAATGTCGCAACAGTACAAACTTTTCTTCTTTTCCAAGTATTTTTCAGTTATTTGTCTGAGTGAGAATAGCTGGTCTATCGTTGATCTTCCCGGTCTAAATCCTGCTTGTGCTTCTGATAAGATTTCTTCTGATCTTTTGAGGATCCTTCTCTGGATGATGAGGGCCATTACTTTCCCCGCATGGCTGAGCAGGCTGATGCCTCTGTAGTTGTTGCAATTGAGTTTGTCTTTTTTCTTGTAGATGGGCGTGATGATGGCTTTTCCCCAGTCATCAGGGAAGACTTCAGTGCTCCATATTTGTTCGCAAAGACGATGCAGTATGGTGATGCCGGTTTCTCCAGATGCTTTGATTTCCTCTGCGGTGATGCAGTCAAAACCAGGAGACTTTCCTTCTTGTTGACTGCCTCTTCTACTTCCTCTCTCATGATTCCTGGTTCAGGGAAACTGTTTGGCGTTTAGGGGATTCTATTCATGGTAAAACAAATGAAATAAAAACAATAAAATTAAAAAAGGAGAGGGCTAAACCAGCCTAAACCGTGCGCTTGGCTTCCCGGGAATGGCATGATTTTGCCGAAACTTAAGATCCCCTTTACCCGAAATTATACGTTTATCCACATTTGAGTTGCCTTCCTCAAATTGTGTCGTTTGCAAAACTCTCGGGGGGGGGGGGGGGGGCAAAATTTCAATTTAAGATTTTCAAATCTAATTACTTCTATCATAGAAATCTTTATAGGGAAAGAGATATGATGACAAAATGCGGTTTAACAGTATTGTAAACTCATTCAGAACGATGTATTCTCCCAACAAACATGCAAAAGAAGGATTCACTGTTGCCAATATATCAATGCATTTTGCAACATTTCATTTTTTAATTTGCCCCACAATCCGGTGCCATGCACATCACGTGATATAATATTCATAGCAAATGCCATATACCAATATTAAGGGGAGAATACAAGCTTTCCAATGATACCAAATTTACGAACGGTTATAAAGTAATAAGAGAGATATAGCTCAAACTTCAGTTGCAGAACTTTTTGTGAGGGGATTAAAAGGACAAGAGAGTTATTAACGTTTAACTCAATTGACATAATCAACTTTGCATTTGATTTAATTTTTCTCAGAAAAACGACTCTACTGGAGCTACCGATACGAGTTGAAAACATCTCTAACCGGTGGGTCTGTGCGCCCGTTTTACACCCTCCCCGTACCCCCAACTAGATCCTCGCCGCGATACGGCTACAGGCAGAATGACCGGCCAACGGCCTATGGAATTGCCTGGTTTGAAGACGACTTGTACGTGACCACTAGTGATTCGGACATGCCTGTTGGGGTTATCGACGAGGGAGACTACCGGGGAATAGCGGTGCCGGGACTGAGCAGTCCGCGCGATATATTTGTCGGTAGACTACGCCTCACAGGTTTGTGACCAACACAATACTTTGTGTCCCCTGCTATCATGGCTGTCACTTTGGTTAATTCATCGGAAATATATTTTAAAAAAAACACAGTAAATTTGTGGTTAATGGGAGGGGGGTTAACACCCCTCCCTGTGGTGGTGGTGGTGGTGGTGGTGGTGGTAGTTAGAGTACTTCTCCTTGTACTTCTACTTCTACTTGAGTACTCGACAGGGTCCATCAGTCAGGATGTAGAGTCGAGGGGAACCGGTGAGGTGTCCCATTAATTGCCGAGTGGTGCAAACGCTCCCGCAAAGGCTCTATAGCGATGTAGAAGCCATGATATTATTGGGAAGCGCATTCCATGTTGTGACAGTTTGTAGTAGTAGTAGTAGTAGTAGTAGTGGTAAAGTAACAACAGTAGAAGTAGTAGTTGTTGTATTTCACACATGGGACCACCATGGAAAGAACATATTCTTGTAAATGATTATGGCAGTAGAATCACAGACGAAAAGGCAAAAGGTAGTTTTCGTATGCACACCCGTTAACACAATGTGGTAGTATGCTGGTGCTTTTTCTCATAATAAAAATTTACTGGAAACATATTTTTTGTATATCGTTTTCCCGTTATTAATATATTAATTAACATATATATAATGTATGCAAGTAATATGCGCATGACGTCAGACTCCCCGTCGTCAAGCTTAACAATTGCAACTAGGTCCGGCAAGCTAGCTTGCTTCACATGGTTACTTTTGTCACGCTTGACGACGGGGAGTCTGACGTCATACGCATACTATTTGCATCCATTACCGAAGCGGTCTATTAATCCGAACTATGCAGATCCCAATGCGATGTCGTGCGACTTTGAGCGGACATCCGGATGCTGGAAGCACTGGCTTGGCGTATCTCGCGAATGGAAGTTGAGCAACGGAACGTCCAATGCGGGCGCCCTAACACCCTCTGTAGATCACAGCACAGGTACAGCAGGTGCGTTATGCTATGTGTATTCATTAATTTATTTAACGTTGCATTAATATCTGTTTGTCATGAACACATTCACATTTTCAGTAAACCCGACTTTACATATAGCTTTGGTTTCCTATTGTATTTTAAGCCAATCTCTCGATTGGGCCGAGAGATTGGCTTGCCAATGACTAGCACTTGGCTCTGTCAGTCGTTCAGTCCCCGTGGCCTAATGGTCATAAGCCAATATTATTCGTGGCCAATTCACTTCAGTACCTGATGCTGATACTGAAATGTGTCACTCAACATCACAACCGAATTGGACATCTAGCAAGTATATTAATATAACCCTGGTGAAGTGTTTCCCCGTGTTTCTAATACATGTATATATAGAAAATTACACATATGCATTTAAAAGTACAGCGAATTCTGTCACGTCTGTTAATGAGTAAATAAGTCCAAAATGCAAAGGCTCCGTATATACCATGAGAGGAGGGACACTCCTTCCACACACTCCCCCCTCTCAGTCGCTTTGCTCCCTCGCAAAAATTGGTTATGCCCCCAAGGGATTTGGCTATACACCACTAATTCAAATGGGCATATCTCAGCAAAAACGTAAACATATTCCTTTGTTAATTGTCGGTATTTGTACATTACTTGACATGCTCGTTCTGACAATGAAGTCCAAATTCAAATATTGTAAAATTGTATGTCATCGTGGCTTCTGTACTCTATACGAACCCTCGGCTCCGAATGAGCGAATCTGGCCTAGCCTGACCGAAAATCAGTCGGATCGGGTCGAATCGACTCAGCCTGTCTGCTGGTCTGTGCCTTGTATTACCTGATGTGGAAATCAGTGGCGCAATGAGCCCAAAAATTTGGGGGGCTCAACCAAATCCGCATCACCAGAGGCGGATCTAAATTTTTGCCAAGGGGGTTTGACCTAATGAGCCGCGAAGCGGCGAAAATTGCGTTTTTGTGCGTTTTTGGCAGCCCAAGCCGCGAAGCGGCGAGAAACTTTGACGTCTGTAGCGTCTTTTGGCACCCCAGGCTGTGAAGCGGCAAGCTAAGTTTGCCGGAGCTTGCCGGACCTAGTTACTATTGTTAAGCTTGCCAACGGGGAGTCTGACGTCACACGCATATAATTAGCATACATTACCGAAGCCGTCTATCTCGCATTAAACGAAAGACAACATGTATAATTCATTTTACAAATATATCAACACCCAACATTCAAAGACATCTTGGTATTTAATACAAATATGCCTATTATCATTGCAGTTTGTTAAAAATAAGGAGAAGATACGAAAAATATAAACTTGCTCCGACTACACGTAGGGTGCACATTTTCATCCCATATTATGCACGCTCATGCGGGACAGGTACCTCTACAGGAGTACGTGGGCACGGAAGGTGTTCAGGGGAGGATCCTACGCGGCAAGTGCACGCCTAGTTTTTAGTGTGTAGGCTGTCGCAATAATTTAATAGTTTGTATAATGTTGTTGATGATCTCCCTATTTTTTTAATCATTATTTCAATAAAACATCACATACATATTTCTGTATGAAAAATGGTTGAAACCAATGCCGTTTCAGAGAGCGCCTTCATGTGTTTTAATAGGTGATTGGAATGATTACGGGCTTTTTACTTAATCGTTTGTAATTTTGAGCATGGTGGAGATGCAACTATTAGTTTATAATGTTACATGTCCTGGGCCCGTTGCACGAAGAGATAAAATCGATCGTAAGTTACGATTGATCGTAAGTCAGATCACGTGTTCTAGATGCGCAAATCTGATTGGTTGAAACGCGTAAATTGTCTGACTTACGAGCAATCCTAACTTACGATCGACTTTATCTCTTCCTGCAACGGGGCCCAGGTTTGGTTAGGAAAGTTCAGCCTTACCAAATCTGTACTACCCCTTGTATGTTGCCCAATGACAGGTGGCAGGTACATGGTGATGTCCACGGCCAATCATTCTCATTCTGCGGGGGACGTTTTCACGATCACTGGTCCACGCGTTAATGCTTCTGGGTCACCCACCAAATGCTTCCGGTTCTGGTATTACATGCACCACGTCAATGGAGGTTATTTGAAGGTGAGTTATGCCCGGCGCAGACAGAGTCGCCTCGACCCGATCCGACTGGTTTGAGCCTGATTATCTCAGTATTTCTTATTATGACTGAAAAACAGTCGGATCGGTTCGAGTCAGCTTTGTCTGCGACGCACGCCGAATGGTGTTGCGTTTTCAAATCATTTTTTTTTTCTTTCTGGAAACGTATTTTTGTGAACTTGTTGATGGAATGGAATGTTAAAGATGTTACATTTCTTTAATCAGAAAATTATTTTTGGGTGGAGGTACCCTTTAATTACTTATTTCATACCCATGCCCCTATTATGTTTGCTCACCCACCGTATTCTGATATCCATACTCCCAGGTGTTCTTCCAGCCGGACGTCGCGGGCGCGAAGCTGCTGCCTCTCTGGTCGGCGTTCGGCCAGCAGCCCGCTCAGTGGATCGGAGCTCAGGTCGAGGTCCCAGCCTCTTCCGTCGGCAAGCTCGTCATCAAGGCGATCGTCACGGACCCGACGCTGTACGTCGTCGCAGTCGATGACGTCGAATTTGGACCCTGCAGAGAGAGTACACTTTAACTGACTTTATGTTATGACTTCGTAGTTCAAATTGAGTACACCTAACATAACTCATCTGAATAAACATTAATATGGTT
Organism: Dendraster excentricus; assembly: GCA_031471515.1. Classification (NCBI taxonomy): domain Eukaryota; kingdom Metazoa; phylum Echinodermata; class Echinoidea; order Clypeasteroida; family Dendrasteridae; genus Dendraster; species Dendraster excentricus. The sequence continues at coordinate 3,656 of JAUELG010034856.1, read as the reverse complement.
TAATTGTTTTACTATAAATTACTATAAATATGCTTCTAATCGTATTGAAGGTATTCTGGATTTAAATAATAATTGAATATCACATTAATAAATGTAAATAATCAATTATCATCCACTTATTTATGTTATACATCCCTTATTAGGCCTATTTGTAATCACCATCAACATAATGTATATATATATATATATATATATATATAACGGTATAAACAACGTAAGTAATATCAAAATTAACTCAAAAATATAAAGGAATTGACTAGAAATATAATGTAATTGAAAGAGGGCAAAGGAAATGGGATCCCAACGGGATTCGAACCCGAGATCTCCAAATTGGTAGATCCAGTGCTCTACCGACTGAGCTATAGAAAACCCTAGTACGTTTACTAATATTAAACTTCTCTATTTATATGTTCCCATTGGGTCCGCTCGCTAGTCATAAGGACCGCTATTTTTAATAGCGTGTAACTTCCTATGTATACCTTGAGTAAGTATGAATAGTGACCCCCTTTTCGTTTTATTGATAGCGGTCCTTCACGCATAGAAGTTATGACCTAATCATATGACTAGTAGTCCCTATGACTAGCGAGGTAACCCCGTTCCCATCTACATTCTTCTCTCGAGGTTCAAGACTTCGATGCAACGATACCTACATGACCGTGTACCTGGACAAAGCAGCTCTCGGAGTGTCTACCCTCGATGTCGTTACGTTGAGGAGCCCGATGTGCCGAGGATACGAACTCGACAGCGAGACCCTCGCGATCACGACACCGTACACGGGCTGCGAAACGACAGTTCACGTGAGAATCTCTGTCACACGTAACCGAGTTGGTTGCTGCATTTTGTGCATAGTTGTGTTTGAATTGTTTGGTTATTTGTTTATTGTATATAATTTCGGGGGGAAAAAACTGCCAAATATCCGAAAATACGATGATGTTGCCCGAGTGAAACATGCGTTTGCATGAATATGTTGTGGTTTGCCCAAATGTGACATTTTTTTAAAATATGAAATAGTTCTGCCCGAATATTTTATTCAACCTTTCCTTTATTTTTTACTCATTTAGGAGAGAGCCAGTGCCATCGATTTTACCAACCGAGTCACGATCCTGCCGCGCTCGGGGATCCGCCGCAGCAACGTGGAGATCGCCGCCAACTGTTCGCTGCGACGTACCTACGAGACGGATCTCACGTACCTCTCACACGATTGGATCCGTTACGTCCGCGACGAAGCGTTCGGCAACTTCTCGGTGTCATTCCGCCAGTATCCGAGCGACAAGTTCTCAGAGCCGTTCCCAGTGTCTGCATTTCCACATCAGGTAATGCCCGGCGCAGAAAGATTGAGCCTATTCGACTCTATCAGACTGTTTTTCAGCCAATTTCGCTCATTCGGAGCCCATCCGACATGTTGAATCGGCATTTGATGAGCTCTGACATGTCTGATTGGCACTTGAGGGCACACTCATACGCGTATACTCAGTTAATTCGGGTACAGGTGGAAACCAGTCGGATCGGTTCGAGTCGGCTCTGTCTGCGCCGGGCATAAGATGCCGTTGGTGAAAGGGGCAGTTTATCTGTATTATTGATTATATTAGGCCTTACAAAGATTATTTTACTGTTTGTCGCAGAATTGCTATTGAGACTATTCGATCTGTATCCATATCAAGTATTCGGCATATAATTTGTGGAACTAAACAGAGTGTCTACACCATTGGTAGGCTTAACAGTGAAAATAGTTTCACCCATCATTGCATGAATTCTGATGAGTAGATGATGACTCCTCAATAACATTGTTTTGAAACACTTATTTGTAATATTTGTTTTGTAAATTATGTATAAAATATGGAAATTGAGCTGAATCTAAACAAAAAATGGAATCCTACTTTAACTCTAAAACGGCCAGGCTATTTGAGGTTTGATTCTTACGGTAGGGGATGGGGGTGGGGGTAGGGGTGTGTACTTTTTCGGTTCAGATCATTACCCTATATAAACTGCTATGAGCAAGTTGATTCCATTAATGTTCAAATTGGCAGTTTGGGTTACCTGCTCTGAAGGGCGGATTTACAGAAGTCTGACATTTATAAACGAGCCCACGCATAATGAAAACGCCCATTCATTTAATTCAGAGCGCTTTATTTGTGAATGTATCAACTTTTCTTGAAAGGATTTTCATAAAACAAACGACATTTAGTTTCATAAAATAATTATTATTTCCCTCATGATATAATACTTATTTTTGAAATACCTACCTGAATGTCCCAATAATACATAATTTGTGTTATTTTATGTTGAATTATCGGAAGGTGGATGAAGGTGACGCCATCTACCTAGCAACCAATATCTACTTCCTGAAGGAGACCCTGGCATTGAAGAACGCGCGTTGCTGGGCAACGTCAACGGCGGACCCTTCGGACGAGGTACAGGAAACGCTCATCACAAACGGGTAAGAAGAATATATATATTGCACACTTGTTCTTATGTTTATTTTGTTATGTTGGATAATGCTTATATTGTGGATATCTTATATAATTATTATGTAGCATACTTTATGTAGTCCCTTTGTTGTATGTGTCTAATTGTTTCTGATGATTTTGTTGAATTTGTATTATTGTTTGTTATGATTTTGTCGTATTTGTCTATTTTTTCTCATGATTATGTGGTATTTGTCTGAATTATTACATTATTTCCTATGATTTTGTTGTATTTGTCTAATTGTTTCATTCATTTGTGTTGTATTTGTCATGCTTGTCTAATTGTTTCTTTATGGTTTTGTCTGCCTAGATGTCCACTTGCAGGAGGGGTAAGAGTCTTCGCGTCCAGTGTCGGCGAAAGATCAAGACCTTTCTCCATGAAGGCCTTTACCCTGAGGGACGACATGGAATTGGTAATTCTCTCCCTAAAGCCCGGCGCAGACAGAGGCGACTCGACCCCCGATCCGATTGGTTTTCAGTCAGGCTAGAGTAAGGTTTCGCTCACTCTGAGCCCATCCAACATGTTGACTCGGCCTTGAATGACCTCTGACTTGCACTTGACTGGAAAAACCCGAGTCCTGAGGCAGCACATACTAAGTCATTCAGGCTGAAAACACGGTCGGATCGGATCGAGTCGGTTCTATTTGCGCCAGGTATAACGTTACAATTCAACGCAAACAGCAGACACATAGGTTTATACTTTATGTGTGATGCCATAGCTTTATTGGATGTCATTTAGACATTATCTTAATAAAGTGTCTTACTTCTGTTTTAATTTAATAAATAAACAATAACAGGAAACTGAAAAGGTGCTAATAAATGCAATGCATCGGTTGACCCTATATATTGCTCAGAATTTTATGAATTTAATGAACATGTTTTAGACAATTAATTAATGAATTAAACGTAACATCACTCTTTGCCACGACAGATGTACGTGCACTGTGAAGTGTTCATCTGCCACCGGTCACAGGATTCGTCCTGCGAGGTCACCGATTGCAACGATCCGTCTCGCAGTAAACGAGATCCACACTCTCGCGTGACGCGAGATATCGGCTCGGCTTCCGGTCCTCACACGGTATCCCAGGGGCCGTTCTTCCCCAAGCGCACTCGTGACAACTCGGAACCAAAGACTGCGGGTATGTCGGGCAAGGGGCCAGGCCTTGCACTTTATTTGTATATCGTAAAAAA
>JAUELG010034745.1:0-11580 GCA_031471515.1 Dendraster excentricus | reverse complement strand
AATCATGATAAGATGACAGTTGTCACAAACTCTTGATTTGGGGACATGATTTCTGTTTTTAAAGACAAGTAGGTCTTGACTTTCAACCCAACCTGCCTGGCCCCTGCGCCTCGGTCTGCTAAACCTGACCTCAACAACACCATGACTGCGGACAGTCTTTTTATTTTTATTTTTATATGTTACAAGGCAACTTGCATGAGCTCATGCAACAGATACTGACCTTACGGTCCCCCAGTGAGAGCGACAAACTTATCAGCAAAGGATCGCGGAAAAACAAAGGATCTACTATCAGTGATCAACAGCAAATACAGATATATTACTTTCAGTATCTTGATGAATTTTGTCTCATTTTTTTCTTTCTGTATGTTACCAGGTAATCTACATGAGTTGATGCAGCAGATCCTGACCCTACAGTCCCCCAGTGAGAGCCCAGACAGACTGGTCAGTGAAGCCGCCCAGGGAAACAAACGGGCTGTCACAGAACTCATCAGCAAGCACCCTGACTGGGTAAGTTGAAAGATTGGAAACAAATCTCCAACCTCAGACATTTTGGTCTGAGGTTTGACTTTTTGCATGCTGTATTATCAATTTAACAACTATTCAGAAGTTGGAAATATGTAAAAATCTTCAGTTTGTAGTCAAATGTGTGTTAAAATTTGTCCTTGTGAAGTCCCTGTTATAGAACAAGAGGCCCACTCTGGGTAATAAAAAAGGAGATTTTTTAGAGGAATCATTAGTGAAAAATCATAATTGAGCAAGATCGCCCACTATAATCTGATTCACTTTGCCCACTTCTCATTATATGCAAACATTATCTTGATAATTTCAGGTCAATGCGAGAGTCTCTGGCAAGACAGCCCTGCAAGTGTCCTGTCACCAGGGTCCCCTAGAGGTGGTCAAGTTCCTTCACATTGGCAAGACATCTCTTACTTGAATACAATCCTCCATCCAACCTGTGTTGCCTTTGAGGGCCCCTAAAACTCCACAATGTACACTTCTTGAGTCTTGGTTATCCAAGTTTCTAATAATATGCAATAATTTGTTGATATTTTTCAGTTCAATGCCAGGGTCTTGGGCAAGACAGCCCTGCAAGTGACCTGTCACCGGGATCATCTAGAGGTGGTCAAGATCATACACCTCAATATCTTGATTCAGTCAATCCTCCTTGCAACCAGTGTTGCATCTTGGAGCCCTTAAAACTACTCAATCTTGACTATACAAATTTCTAATCATATGCAAATATTTGTTGATATTTTCAGGTCAATGCGAGAGTCTCTGGCAAGACAGCCCTGCAAGTGGCCTGTCATCAGGGTCACCTAGAAGTAGTCAAGATCCTACACCTTGGCAAGGCTTCCCTGGAGCTGCAGGATCAGGATGGGGACACAGCACTGCACTATGCTGTGTTTGGGTAAGTGGTGCTTATTACAGAATCAATTATTGTACTGTTATACAAAAACATGTTCCTGATATGGCGCAATATGAAAACTACTGTATATGCCAATATTTTCATGTAGAGATATTTTTGTGATTTTGGAGTAAATCTCACAATTCACGAGTGCTATGTTTCGCGATTTCAGTGGTGCTTTCATGAGTGTGAATGGACATGAACAAAAGAGGAAATTTTCAAGATAATTGACTCGCATAATTCTCAAAAAAATAAAACCACTGCGAAAATTACCACTTATTCACTTGGTCTGGAGCCACTTAGAAATTAGCTTCAGGCAACCAACATTTCATTAATACAAAACTCTATTTGCTAAAATGGGCAATCAAATATGAGCAAATTAATGTTTTTCTTTCTTTGGGGCTAGCAGATTCAAGTTCACAGGCCACTAAAACAAAGAAATATTGATTATACCTGCTTACTGGGCCACCAGCTAAAGAAGTTAATTTATAGCATAGTTGTATTAAGAGCATGTTGTTTTGGATTAGTATTGTAGATAACAACAAAAAAAATACTTTTTTTTCACGGGGGTGATTTTTAAAATTTTGAAGGAGAAAACTCCCTATTTTGGGGCTCACATGGGCTCTTTTTTTTTTAAACATTGTTTTTACTGCTCAAGGGTCTAATAAATGATCTTCATTTTGTGACCTATCCGATTATGCCATGTTTGGTACGTTTCTGGCGCTTACCAATCATGCAGAAAGATTTTTTTTTTAATTCTTAAAACAAAAAAACAAAAACAAAAAAAATTTGGGGACGAATTGCCCGTCCCCCCGTGTATTTTTTTGGTTGTTAGATAAAACTATTTAGCAAGGAGCAGAAGAAGCTCAAGCCCTCACGTGACCCTCATTTGATTTTAACAGAGTTTTTAATAGTAGATATAAGTTGTCTTCAGCAGTCTTCTTCCTCATTCATTTATTGATTGAAAATTTGCAAATGGTTTGAGCATTGGTCTAGTAATCCAGAGGTCTCGGGTTTGATTCCCGGCGAAGCCTATTTTTCTTTGCACATTTTCAATCATTTAAATATTTCTAATCAGTTTCCTCTATATATTTGAATTTGATCTAACTTTATACAATGATACGTATGTTGGTAACTAAAAAAGTCACATCACCGTCAGCGTGAATTGAGACCTATCAGATAGACGCATTAGAGGCAAGATTTGAAATTAAGATTTAAAAATCAAAGATCTGTTCATGAAATGATAGAGAAGAGAATCATCCTTCCTACTGTAGTATCGATTCAAGAGGCCGGTCCTTGAATGGAGCATTCAGCTTTCTTGTTGTAACTGCACGTGATTTGCCCATTGCCATCGTGCGATCACGTATAGTTCCAGCCTGCACTGCCAGAATATAGGAACTGCGTCTTTTGAAGAAAAACAAATTATACAGTTACATGTTTGAGCGAACAGGTAATAGTTGTACAATGGTTAACAATTAGCAATTTGAAGGGTCCAGTTTACTAGTACCACTATTCCTACAAATTACAGAACCCTTCCTCCCCAGAAAAAGTATTTCCTGTCATCCTATCACGGAGAGTTACACACATAGTACAAGTCGTGTAAGATATGCAATTAGGAGACCGGCAAAATCATGCTCGAAACTACGACAACCGGGTTATACTGAGATCATCTTGAGCATCACCGGGAGCACTTCAAATCATAATTGAAGGGTGACTAAAGTAAAAAAGCACGTTGACTTTGGTTGATCTATAATATTGAATAGATTACATATCTGTTGACTATTTCATGTAAATTTTCGACACCATTTAAGTAAAAGCGGTGAATAAATGTGACTAATCAACTATAAGTTAATAAATGCATGCATTTACTCTATGTGAGTCAAACATGTTGAAGGGGACCACAAGGCACAGGAAAACACACAATTATATACTTTGGTACTGTTCTGTAATATCAAATAAATACCCAACAAAGTAATTAATTGCACTCGCTTACAAAACCACTACTATTTCCTGGTTCCATACGGGCCAAACACAAGAATCCTTGGCGAGCTTATGAAATGTTTATCCCTTTTTTGTGCACATTATGGTAATTCATATTGTAATGTTTTGTTGGAAGGAAGAATGAACTTTTTGATAGAATGGAATACTAAATATGATACGGTTCATTTATAAGAATACTATTTGTGGGTGGTACCCTTTAACTGCATGGCCAATTGAATGCATTCCTGTCTGCTGCATATTAATATGATAATTATAATTACCAGATGCCCGGACAGCGAACACCTGCATCGTTTTTGTGCTCGCAACTATTTACTCTTTGCTCTGCCTTGTCACAGGCTGCGATGTTGACCTCGTCTCCTGAACAGTGGATATTATCCAGGATGATGTCCCCAGAACCCTCTCCGAAATGTGCTGACTTGAAAGCCTCCCCCGTCTCGCCGAGACCAAGGCTCCTGCAGACAACCTCTGCCTCATGATTGTCCCAGTCGTCGTCACAGACAGTTCCCCAGGATCCGTTGCAGTATACCTCTACACGGCCCTCAAGGTCATTGACTCCGTCCTCGAGGCGCAGAATAAGAGCTGTTTTAAGTGGGATAAAAACGTTCTTACTTCAGCTGTACTAGATTAAGTATCTGTAGATATCTAATTAAAGTGTTAGCTTTTGAAGGAAGTTTTCTTCCTTGTACAATACGTTTGTCAACGTGGAACACATTGGCCCGTATTCTGAAGTCGTGTCTCATGTCGTGTCTAAGCCTTGTCTTACTCAATCTCGTATTATAAGTCGTGTGTAACTCGTGACTAACTAATCACTTGTTTAACTTTAAACATGAATTCTGCGCACGCTCTATAGGCATTTGTGACGTTTTCGCGCTATTTTGCACTTGCGCTAGCTAGCCGCTGCAGACGATAATCAGAGTGCGCATGCGCAATTTGCGCTATCGATTGCACATATCGTCAATATCGTATCGCTGATCGCAATCGTATAAATGGCACGGAGTTTTTTTTATCTGATTCAACTAAAATTCAAGCATAAAAAGTTTTTTACAAGCAGGATATTGCACTTTGGACCAAAGAATTTATAAGACATCAGACAATACGGTAAGTTGATATTATCGAAGAAAATTATAGGGCAACGCATCGGAAAAAATATTACAATTTTTATTTGAAACTTTGATTGTGCACGTAGCGTTATCCTCCGCCGCAGCTTCCCGTAAGAGTACAGGAGCGTGTGCTGTATGTTACAAAGCAGCATAATCGCGCTCCTAAACACGACTTAAACAGTCGTCTAAAGTTAAACACGACTTAGACAGGAATTCGCGTCTAACTTGACTTAATCACGACTTCAGAGTACAAAAAAGTTAGACAGGACTTAGACAACTGTTTAGTTAAACAGGAAACAGAAACAACTTTAGAATACGGGCCCTTATCTGTCAATGTCAAAAAGACCTAGTTATCTATCTCAATAGAGGGGTTTAGTTGTTCAAATGTATGTTTAACAAAATATTGACCCAGCAAGATAATGTCCTATGGTACTCTGACGACTGATTCGCAATATTATCTGTTTTACTGGCTTGAAAATATATTAGCCTATTTTCTGACCTAAAACAACATTTTGTCGGCTTTGTGTCAAAAAGAGAGTAACGCCGCTGTTGCCCGGAGTATTTCTCGTAATAGTTACAACATCAATTACGTGCAACATGTGTTACTGCAACTGTATCTTGTTCAATTTGAAGAATTACCTGAATCTGAGCATATCACTCCAGCATCTTTGTCATGTCCGCAAGATTTGTGACCTCTTTCCTCTATTTCAGAACAGGCCGCGATGTTGGACTCATCTCCTGTACACCCGATCTTACTCAAGATGATGTCTCCAGTGCCTTCTCCAAACTGGGCGCCTCTCACAGCTCGTCCCGAGTCACCCAGACCAAGACCACTGCACACAACGCCTGCATTAGTGTCGTGCCAGTTGTCATCACACACAGTTCCCCAGGCTCCGTTGCAGAATACCTCTACACGACCTTCCCATTGATTGCAACCATCGACAAGACGAACTTTGAATTCTGGTGAATGTAACATGAGTCGACAGGTTGAATAATCCTGGAATATTACACGTTACGATAAATGTCCTATATATAGGCGCATTTGTGACAGAGGGCATCCTCTAATGCTGACTAGTCTTCAACACACACTTTCCAATGGTTACAACCATCAATGGATGCCGCTTGGAATGATGATAAATAACACACACACACACACCCGCGACCAACCAAATTGTGTTATTACTAAAGGCATATTTACACGTATGTGCATCATTTCAAGTGAAGAACGAATGCATGATGTAAAATAGAACAAGCGACCAGAAAATTCAAAGAACAAACAGACTTGTGATTGACTTTTTATTTAACGATTAAAGGCAACTGGTATTTTGTAGACGAGTGTAGAAAGTGATACCTGGTTAAGAAAAGTGTATACTGTATTAGAGGGACCTTAATAGTAGTTGACAGGGAAAATAACAAGAGCAACAAAAAATGATTTCATCATACATAGAAAGAAGATCGAAGTGGTCAACAAATTTGAATTTTTGAGCTGCCTCAATAATCAACAACAAAAGAGAGAGCACCGCGGAAATAAGAAGAAGACTAGCAAGGATCTACGGTACAGAATATGTCTTACATCTGGAAGAGCCGAGGCAATTTACAGAGTCTCAAGGTTCGACTTCTACCTGCAACTGCATTCTCCATTGCGACCTATGGATGCGAGTATTGGGTCATGACAAAAAAACACAGAAAAGGAGTTGACGCTTTAAGATATGGTGCTACAGAAGGCTGTTGCAGATGATGTGGAAGAAAAAAGGACAAATGTGTGCATCCTGAACAAGATTGGTACAGACTTATCTATCAGAAGGGGAATTTGGAGAGGAAACTAAAGTACTTTGGGCACATCGTGAGGAAAAGTGAAGGGGTTGAAAAACAAATACTGCAAGGAGCAATTGAAGGGAAACGTGGTAGAGGTCGTCCACCAACATCTTGGACTGATGTTATAAAGAGAGTGCCTGGAGAAGGGACGAATGGTGCAACGCGTTTGGCGTAATAGATAAAATTGTATGGCGTACTCTTGTGAAGAGCACAGCAGCGCTAAACAGCTACTCCTGAACTTGATAATGTTGATGAAACTGAAATATTATTTATGTGACCAGAAAATGTGTGATATTTCATAGATAATCTGTATACTTCAATCATAAATAACATTTTAAAGAATTGATCTTGAAAACAAAAACCGAAACCTGTGTTACTATTATACGGCTGATACAATTAAAACAATGATGTATGAGAGAACCTGTAGAGATCAAACTTTATTTTGAGGATTTGCACAAGGTTACTATGTTTCTTTTCAAAACTTGGTAGTAGGATTAATATTTGAACTGTTCATCGAATCGTAAATATTATGTCAATCATAGGTCCTGTTTATGTTTCTTCAGTCATGTGCATGGTAATTTGAAGGGGTGTGATTATTCGATTCATGACATTGTCGCACTTAGTTACTTTGTAAGAAATGGATTGCCTACCTGAATCAGAACAGATCACACCAGCATCTGTCTCGTGTGTGCAGCTGTGACTCCCCACGCCCTTGCTGAGGCAATCAGCAAGTTCGGCTTCACTCCCGCTACATTCGACGTCAGCGAAAACGATCTCGCCAGTCCCTTGTCCGAAAGCGGCGTTGAAAACGGCGCGTCCAGACCCTCCGAATTTAAGGCTTCTGCAGACAACATCAGCATCAATATCGTTCCAGTTGTTATGGCAGACAGTCCCCCAGGCTCCGTTGCGAAACACCTCAACACGACCTTCTTTGGCGGTACACCCATTGACAAGGCGCACCTGATTTTCTGAATTAATAAAACAATAATAATATGTGAACAATCAAATTAGTGTCTTCCGAATGGAGATACATTTTTCAAATTTGTGTGTTGACACATTTTACACATTTTGTGTGAAAGTTTTGATGGAATGGAGTACTAAATATGATACCGTTCATTAAAATACACGGGGGCAACAGGGCGATTCGCCCTCGTAACGCCCGAAAACGCCCCCGTGAGCATGGGCTAGGGGGCGAAAAAAAAAATTAGTATTTTTTTTTTTTACATTTTAAAACATCTTTCTGCATGATCGCAATGGTAGTACTCTATATCTCAGTGGCCATTTAGATACATACCTGTCTGGTGCATATTAAGTTACTACAAATGTGATGATTATACTTACCAATGCCCGGACAGCGAACACCTGCATCTTCACTGTGTCCGCACGACGGGTGTTCTCTCTGTTCTGCGTTGGCACAGGCTGCGATATTTGACTCGTTTCCTAAACACTGGATATTATCCAGAATAATATCTCCATAACCAACTCCGAAATGTGCCGCTGAAAGAGCCTTCCCCGTCTCCCCGAGATTTAGGCTCCTGCAGACAACACCTGCGTCAGAATCGTCCCAGGAGCGGTCGCAGACAGTTCCCCAGGATCCGTTGCAGTAGACCTCTACACGGCCCTCAAGGGCATTGTCTCCGCCCACGAGGCTTACAGCAAGAGCTGTGTTTAGGTAGGAATGACGTATTTTTATATAGTTGTATCACACCACATACGCCATTTCGACTATGTATTAACCAATGTTTGCATGGCTTATGGTAAAAACCGTCGTCTAGCTTTCTGATAGATTTTAGTTCAATGACTGCAAGTGCTTTGTTAAAAGCAAAATATATACCATTAAGATATTTTATTAAGCACTCTATCACTCAGACTGCTATTTCCTGGTTGTTTATTTTAAATTATCAAAATTGCTGTAAGCCTAACAGTAATACAGGCCTATTTCATGACCCCAACAATTTTTGTTTTGCCCAAGTGCACACGGCTATTTTATCCCCGGCCTCTTTAGGCCCAGTCCCATACTGACGATTTTCATGGCGATTCGCAACGACTCGCAACGATTAACTAGAACGAATTGACTCGATTTAGCAACTCAAGGCGAGTATTCGTTCTTCGTCGTGGTTCGACGAGTTAGTTCGTTCTTCTTTTGTATATAACCATTGCGGTAGAAAAATCGTGGCAGATAAAAGCTGCGGTCCCATAGTGGCGATTTTTATGACCCCCCCCCCCCCGCCAATATTAGCGTTCTATAATATCTACAAGTGCCGTAAGAAAAGACGCTATTATCATTCGAAGAGAAAATCGCTTGAGTCGTCGCGAGAAGCTGTAGTTCGTTGCGAGTAGCTGTAATTCGTTCATCGAACCGTTGCGCATCGCAAAGAACGATTTATTTAAACCTGTTCAAACAATCGCGACGAGTTCGTTTGTGGAACAATCGAGCAGTGCGCTGTACAAACAATGGGACTTGTTTGAGTCTGTCCCATGGGCGTCAATCTGTCAGTGGTACCTACAGGGAGACTTCTACCTTTACTTCTACTTGTGTACTTGAAAGGATCCATCTGTCAGGATGTAGAGTCGAGGTGAACCGGTGAAGTGTCCCATTAATTGCCTAGTGAGGCAACTGCTCCCGCAAAGGTCCATAGTGATCTAGAAGCCAGGACATTATCGGGGGGGGGGGGGGGGACGCATTCCATGCTGTGACCGTTTTTGGGACAGTTTATTTGGGTTACGCTTGGCTTGACTTGGTTTAATTTGGTAATGCTTAGCACCATTGATGATATATTCACAAACACCCCCTCTCGTGATGAATTGGTATTACGTAAGTCTCTACGTCTGTGGGAAGTTCGAAAACAGAAAGGGGCGATCTTTACAAAGAAGCAATATGAGCCGCAACGAATTGCAACGACGTGGAACGACGTGACAAGATTATGCAACGGTAAATACAATATTCTTTGTGAAACTCGACGTGGCGTGGCGATTGTTTTGAACAGTAAAAGACGGCGAGTTTGGCTCTACTTTCACGAATTCCCTCATAATGATAACAACGGTTTTCAGGAAGAACCGATACGTTATAACACGATGCAACACGACCTTAGCGATTGTCTCGACGAATATAGAATAGTTGTGAATCGCCGTAAAAATCCTTAGTATGGGACTGGGCCTTTCTTGCATCAAGACTAAATAATGAATAAATGATTCTAAAAATTACCTGATTCTGAGCACATCACTCCCGCATCTTTGTCATGACCACAGTCTGCATGAACTCTCTTCTCTGCGTTTGAACAGGCTGCGATGTTGGACTCGACTCCTGAACACTGGATGTCACTCAAGATGATGTCTCCAGTGCCCTCTCCAAACTGAGCGTCTTTCACAGCTCGTCCTGATTCACCCAGACCAAGACCTCTGCACACAACGCCTGCATCAGTGTCGTCCCAGTCGTTGTCGCATACAGTTCCCCAGGATCCGTTGCAAAGGACTTCAACGCGCCCTTCCCATTGATTACAACCATCCACCAGACGAACTTGAAGTTCTGATGAATAGAATAATAATCACAATATGTCATTATTCAATTGATGCCCAGGCATGAGTGGATCGGTAAGAATTTGATGCACAAGTTTAACTTTGGAATGGTTTAAACCCACGAGCGCAGCGAGTGGGTTTTCGACCATTTGAACAGTTAATAGAGTGATACAATTCTTACCGATTCACGAAAAATGTCAGTGCAGCATTTGTTTTACAAAAGGGGCGCAACAAATTTGAAATTTAGACTTTTTCTCACTTATGGCTAAATTGACTGCAAAAGTACCGACCCATGGTTTGAAAAAAAAAAACTGACCCATGGTTTGAAAAAGTACCGACCCATGGCTGGGGATTTTTTTCCACCTAAGAAAAAAAAAATTAAAAAATTATAATATGAATATCAAAACAATTTTGGAATAATTTTTTTTTTTTAATGTAAAACATTTTAAAAATCAAACTTGAGTGAGCCATGCATCGGTAAAAACCTTTTACACCCTAAGTGACCAATCAGAATGCAGGGATTCTTATAATCCCCATTGTATAATATCTGATAAAATTATAGTTTACTATTTGCTGACAAAAAGGTACTTGGACCTAAATTCAATAATTGGGAATAAACGAAAGCATCGAAATAGTTTTGTTTAAAAATACATCAGAATGGTAAGCAGTCACGCATAATCCCCAAAAGGAGGGATCGTGTGAGATCCCCCTTTATAGGGATTATTTGTCCAGCGCTGAGCGACGCTCAGTGAACAGCTGACCGGAGATATTCTAGTTTCAGACTGTATGAATTATTAGAGCCCATGAATGTCAACAATTCGGAAATCTGATCGTGCGATACAATATAATATGCAGACATAAGCCACACTCGCACACGCACGCGCACAAGCGCACATACATACATACGGACACACGCACACACACTACCACACATTCACACACATACTGCCACACACACACACACACTTACACGAACACACACAGGCAAACACACACACAAAGGCGTGCGCGCACAAACACACATAGGAGCATGCACACACACATACATTGCTCACGCACACACACGCACACACACGCACAAACACACACACAAAAACAGTACGCACATACAGAGATGCAATCACACGCATACATATGCACACACACACGCACAAACGCACATAGACATACGCACACACAGGGGCGCACGCACACACACACACATACACACACAGACGCACAAACAAAAACACACACGCACACACATATATAACAAATCATACGCAACATACACACACAGACGCACAAACACATGTACGCACATGCACATACAAAACGCACACATACACATACGCCCACACACATACCCACACACACACACGCACACACACACGCACACACACACAAACACACACACACGCACAAAAACCGCACGCACAAACAGAGATGCAAACACACACGCACAAACGCACACACATATACGCACACACAGAGGCGCACGCACACACACACACACACACACACACGTACACGCAGACGCACAAACACACCCACTCGCGCACACACATACAAAACAAACCATACGCAACACACACACACACCCATACACACATGCACACACACAGACGCACAAACACACACACACGGCTACCGTGTAAAAGTGGGACCGAATTTTTCAAAAGTGGGATGCATTCCAGGCATCACTTTGTGGGACCGCTTGCAATTTTCCCACATTTGTGGGACCAGTAAAATTAAGTTTTGAAT
>JAUELG010034634.1:0-11581 GCA_031471515.1 Dendraster excentricus | reverse complement strand
ATGTGACTTTGATTGTTGGAAGCTTTCCACTGAATTGAAAGATAAACAATAAAGTTAACTTTGAAGTGTATAACTTGTGTCCATGTAATTATTTGGGTGGCTAAGCGGCCTTATAGACTTAATGAGTTTAGAGAATTAAACCACTCTTACACCATGAAACCCTTTTCATAGCTCGATATGCCGGTGTATAAATTGCATCCATGTGTTAACCACTCCCCCCAAACTTCATATTGTCAATACAAGGGGTAAAAACATATTATATCCTAGATGATCAAACTACACTGGAGATTAGTGGAATATAATTATACTGAATATTCCTGGCTTCTCGCTCAAAATTTGGTAAACTTTCAGTACTCAATACAACACCAACCACATATATAACGTATATAGGTATATACATGGCATATTGGATAAAAGTTCTGCACGGAGTCGAACTGTTAACAAAACAATCAAAGTGAATAAAATATGTTGTGGCTAAAGATTTGGATTTCATTGACGTAGGGCCGTAGGCAAAACAAGAAAAAAAACATTTACCTCTCCTGTAAGGCACAAGTCCAGGTTAAAGAGAGTCTGTCGCTGGTCTTTGGGTGGGTTCATGGGATATGTCACGGTGTCATCAATCGACTGCCAATGCCATTCAGCAGATTCTGAAAAAATAAAATCACATCATTGATATTTTGATACATAGTTAAGAAGTTCAGTAGGACAGCTATATACAGTAACATACTATTCAATTTTCTTCATTTGATTTGAAATTTGCATAGCTGGTCAAAGTTCCATTCCAAGGTGAGAATACTACTAGACTGAAAAAAAATTGCATATACTGTAACAAATTTAGCTTCTTGAAATGAAACATTTTGAAGATTATATTTTTAATATCACACACTACATACTGAATTAAAGAAAATGACTGTGATTCTTTTCATAATGATTCTATTACCAAAAGAAATGGTAAAAGTAAACTGTAACCAATTATTGATAACTCTGATGGCATCTTCAGATTGACATTGTCAAACCTGTCTTAGCTGCCATCTATATAAAGGAGATAACAGTAAATAACCTCAGCATATAAACATACCTGTATGGAACATGTCTGCAGTAGCCAATTTTTCTTCTTTCCCTTAGATTGGCACTTAATTCATAGGTTTGACTTTATAATCTCAAAAAGATTGCACATACCATTACTATGAACATTCATCTGTATTGGTAATTCACATGAAATCTATATCAAACGTTATTTCACAATACAAATATTCACTTCAAAAATTTTTGGCTGTCATCTACAGCTCTTGTCAGCGCGTTTCAACCTTCACTGAATGGTGACAGTGAGCAATACAAGCTTCCGAATATCTATGATGGGATGATCGTGTCACGAAATGTCAAGTCGGGTCAGGCACAAAGGCTGTAGATGACAGCTGAAAATTTCGGAGGTAACTATTTGTATTGTGATCTAAAGTTTAAAATAGATATCAGATGGCACATACCATTGGTGACGGGTGGCTTGAGTATGAGTGTGTGTGGTTTCTTGGTGAAGCGTAGCTCCTTTGCGACATGGCAAGCAGTCAGAGGGTTGTCACCGGTAATCATTGTAGTCTGTGGGGAAGACAATAATGCACATAATATAGACAAGCTTCTTTTGAAATTTAACACTGTTTGACATTGTGACAGTTGATTACTTTCAAAACGTATGAAACTTTCCAAACTCTGAATTAATGATCATTTATATTTTTTTGCTTATTTGCATAAAATTGCATTTTGTTGCTGTTAATCAATTAAAACATTTTTTTTTTATAAAAGTGGTGTATTATTATATAAATTTGTTTTGAAGGTTGATCAATATTTATTTGATTAAAAATCATGATGGCTTGAGAAATAGCACATGAGTGTATAGACAATCTTTCTTCATAAAAAAAAACAACCCAAAACATGATGATTAATAAAATTCCAACATAAATGTATACACCATGTTCTTCACAAACAAACAATTAGCAGTTTCTGCATTTCTAAACATGCATCACCAACATTCTAGGAGGAACAATTTAATTGTACTTACGTAGTGGGAGGCATGTTGTATCTCCTTGATGGCCGCTTTGGAGTCAAATTTGAGGGGACAGGAGATGATGACAAACCCAACAAACTTCAGTTCTTTCTCAACCTCGTCCCGGCTCAAGTCTCGCAGCTGATGACAAAACAAACAACCATTAAAAATAAATAATATTTTCATAATACCATACTCGTCAACATTTATTTACAAATCGAATAAATAACGTATATAATGGCAAGAGAACATCTGAGTTAACAAACTTTAAAGCATTTAGACTTATCGTCCTCATCCCGGCTCAATTCTCGCAGCTGATATTACAAATTAAGAAAAAGAGTACATAGATGACATTAAAAACTTTCATTGCACTTTTAGTCTCTTCTAAGCCTTCAATATACCTACATGTTATATTACACATTGATTTTATTTTACATATTTGAACTGCCATTATTTCATCAGTATTTTATCATCATTTATTATCCTCTATAATTATTACTCACAACAATTCTATCGTAATTGTTACATTAATCATGAAAATCACCAACACGATCTTCTTTATCATCACTTTTAATAGCATCATTATATGATTTTATATATATTATGAAAAAGCATAACATCATTGTCGGTAAAGAGAAACTGATACTGAAACAAACAAAAAAGCCATGAGAAACAATGCTCTTTGTTAAGTTGGCATTTTATTTGTTGTGCCGACGTGTGACCCAGTTTGCCATGTCCGAGGGCCAGCGATCTATCTTCTTGTCTTGACTCTCGGAATGAACAGCATTATAGTTGTCAGGAACCACAGAAAACTGTGGGTAAGAGTTACAAGAATCACCTGATAGGACCTCATACTGTCATGTGACCACTCACCTGTTGAGCCGACATGTGACCTAGTTTCCTGTGCCCCAGGGCCAGTACTCTAGCTCCTTGTCTTGACATCTCAGAGTGGACAGCGTCATAGTTGTCAGGAACCACAGAAAACTGGAAAGCAAGACATAATTGTCAAATTAGTAATTTTAATTTTATAAAGACCCAGTCATAGGGCTGTGGTGTTACTTGACTGGACTAATTAGGAGGGGGGGGGGGAGGGAGAGCATGCAAATTATTGGAGCACATCAACTTATTTCTTTGTTGAAATAGTTGGTCTTGAAAGCCATCTACAGGAACTCTAGACATTTTTTTTTGCAATCCTCAGGCTCTGGTCATTAGCATTTCTTATTTTGTCATCATGCATTTATGTCACTGCTTTTCTTTTCTTTGAAATTAAATGAATCTAAATATGAAATTCAAACATATCAAGAAACTGACCACATATAGACTGAATGACTGTATGACTGAAAGTTAATGAAAGCTAAAGGGGTTTCTGGGATGAACATCGAACAAAGGATTTTAATCCGGCGGTCTCGGGTTCGATTACCAATAGAATCCCATTCACTATGCTCTTTTTCAGTAAAATTAAATAAAATAATATAGTGCTCACCATAGATCGAAGGGTTTCAGGTGCCCCCTTGACCGAAGCCAGATACGTGCATTCCATGGAGCCAGGCTCTTGAAGCGAGGCTATTACAGCCATGCGTTTGAGGGCAGAGGAGAAATGGTAGCGCTGCACAATCTTTAACGGTTGACTGCGTATGCGATGTGGGATCACCACATCACCTGGAATGAGAAATATCAACAAAAGAAATGGAGCATTTTCAATGTTAAATTCACAAGAGAAGGAATTGAGGCGAATTTCCCCAAGAAAATGACTGTGACTACAAGCTTGGCTAAAAGTTACGTATAACCTAACCAGTTATTACCAGTCAGTGCATCGGATAGAGGTTGGATGGTTACTTGGTTGATCGGTTAGTTGGTTCCTAAAAAGCGCTTAGAGACTTAAATATATTTTTTGTGATTATGCGCTATACAAAAACTGTTTATTATTATTATTATTATTATTACGTCAGTCGGTTGGTTGGTCAGTTGGTCGATCGATCGATGGGTGAATGGATGGATGGATTGATTGACTAAATAATTGCTTTGTTATACGATACCTTTAGTTAGAGTCCAGTCCACAGCAGTTAGAGTTGCTTTCTCGAGAGGGTCTCCCACTAAAGTATCCTCTAGCTGAGCCAGAGAATGGCACGTTGCCAGGACTTGAACCGTGTCAAGTGGGACATCAGTGATGGTACACATCTTGTCCTTTCCTCTGAAAGATAACAAGACACCAAAATATGATACTTGAGAAAGCATTTGTAAAATGTGATCCAATGTTATGACAAAAGTTTTTAAAGATGAAAGTATATTCAGTTAACAAGAAACTATTTGGGAAATTTAAACGTATTAACCCTCAATAGCCTGGTGGGAGGGGGGGGGGGGGGAGGGGGGGCTAAAATGGGCCCCCCCCCTCTCTTGACCTTTTTTGCGATAATTTTTTGACGCGAAAAGATCTCGAGCTGAAAATTTTTAGACTATTTTCTTATGGGTCTTGCGCATCTTTTGAAATAATTTTTTTTAAATCAAACCTACCATTGCGAAGTCACGTGACCATTTATCTATGCATGTCTGCCCGAAAATCACTAAATTTTGTGATTTGTAGACAAAACATATGGAAATATCATTTTTCATAAAAAAGAGATATATCATTGGTTATTTGGTCTTGTTTATAGTTTAGGTGTTTGTTTTAGGGTTCAAAGTAGTTGATTAAACATTAGGAAAAAAAAAAAAATAAATAAAATAAAGAAGCTAAAAAAACAACGAAATACATAAGAAATCATAAAAACAATAGTAACATAAGGAAGAACCTGGCTCTTCCAAACTTTTTTGTTGTATTATTATTTCAAATGGTCTAAAGAACATATGAATCCAAAACAAATGTTTAGTTATGAAGAAAATATGATTTATGTATAAAAATATGAATTTTATGAATTTTTGTGATTTTATGAAATTATGTAAATGAATGCATTTTTCAAAATTTTTAAAATTACCATTGTAATGGGATCTTGGGGGTATGCATTTTCAAAATAGCCCGGGCTATACAGGGTGGCCCCCCAAAAAACGGAATGGGGCACTTCCCAAAATGTAGTAAAAATGTAATTTGTCCATCAGATAGGGTGTCTTTTCACATGAACAACGACACCAAGAACATTAAATTTGGTTGGGTAGTTTTTGTTTCATAGCGCGTTGAATGACACCATGTCAGGTCCTTTTTATAGTCAGTTTTGAATAAGCCGGTGATTGGTACATTAGTTTTCACGCACAGCACTGCTGTTAATAGCGGTCATGAACGCACACTATTGTCAGTGTGCGCTCAGCCGTATGCCGAGAGAATAGGTGCGGTCATACAATAGTATTATGGGCAGGCAGTGCTAATCAACTCGCATTGACGAGGTGAAAATTGACAATAATTGGTAACTGACATGGTCTCACTCGCAGCGCTCTAAAACAAAAAATACACAACCAAATTTGCTGCTCTTGGTGTCGTTGCTCATTTGAAAAGACACCCTATGCGATGGACATACATGTTTGGGTAATTTATTTTGGGAAGTGCCCCGTTCCGGTTTTTTGGGGGCCACCCTGTATAGGATTAAGAGTGTAAAAGAAAAATGAAAGTGTAACACATTCTTGATACAAAAAAAAACTTACTCTAATCCAGCAACTCCCTCCACGACCAGATTATCACTGGTCAGTGTGCCGGTCTTGTCAAAGCAGCAGATGTCAACTTTCCCTGCGAATGGGATCCTGAACGGCTCTGTGCAGTATACACCTGTGTTATAAAGAGTAGAACATCAATTTAATACAAAATCATTCAAAAGAAGATGATGTATGTTTATAGGGGTCTTTACAATTGCTCAATTATTACCGATAGAATTTAATAAATATTTTTGTTGTTGATAAACTTATATGTGTGAGTCACTAAGTGGCATATAATTGAGTTCAGAGTTAGAGTAAGGCTTGATGTCTTGAATTAATCATGCGTTTTAAAGTTCCTATTAATTACACACCCCTGCGTATGCTCTATTTTCTTATAATATTTTTTAGTTATAGATGATTCGAGTTTGATGTTCAATTGTTCTTTATTGATTTGGATGAACGATTTTTTGTAAGTCTTCCTTGTTTTTATAGTGAAGTACTGCTTGCTTGGAAGTTTTCTGGAGCTTGCATCAAAACAACGTCTTGTATTAATCATGTGTTTTAATGTTCCTTTTAATTACACACCCCTCCTTTCGCAATCAGTTGACGGGTCTCTGGTTTGCCCTGCACGACTCTCCGCATGTGGAATCAAACTTATCCAACATACTATCAACCTGACCAACGGCAGCTGGAAGAATGTGGATGACTTCATAACCCACACCATCTTACGGTTTCCTTCACGGCGTCTTCTGGGCCTCAAGCTTGCCCACTTACATCAAGCTCTATCAGCCACCTATCCTGAATTTTTCTCCACTAGTGAACTTCGACGCTCGGCCATTCCCCTTCTTTCGGACATTTCCTTGACTCGTCCGTTTATTGTGAAGACCAGCGATAATATAGACATGCTAAAAATGCCCTATAAGAAACTCTACTGCATATTCAACAATTCAACTAACTCTCTGTCTGCAACGTCACACACATACTGGCACGACGTTGATGTTCTCTCGCCGTCCTCGCGTAATAACTGGACAGAGGTATACCAGCCTCCCTCGGCCAAGAAAGATAGTGACGTCCAGTACAAGCTCCACTACTCTCTCTTGCCGTTCTTTACAACCTTAACCCTAATATTCCATCTTCATGTGGATGGTGGGGGAGAAAGGAACAATCACCCATTTATTAATCAGATGCCCTTTTATCCAGCCCTCCTTGGATCTTCTTCATCGTCTCACTGCTTGTCTACTTCCGACCGTCAAGATTGACTTTGAACTCTATTGGACTCTGGATCCACATAAGATAGTCCATCGTTCTAAATTTGTTATTATATTATATATTGTTATTGTTTTTATGACCATATTTCCTTTTGGGTACTCAGGCCAAGAAAGATAGTGATGTCCAGTACAAGCTTCTACACAACGTTCTTCCCTCTCTCGCCATTCTCCACCACCTTAATCCCGACATTCCGTCTTCATGTCGATGGTGTGGGGAGAAAGGAACAATCACGCAATCCGTACCATGGTCCATGTTACTTATGTTCATATTTGATTGTAATTTATATGGAGCTCCTTGTTTTTCAAGTTATTATTTTTACTATGTATTGTCTTTGTAAAGTATCTTCAATTCAGCCATGTGGCTGCCAATGATATTATTTTCAATAAAACCATTTCAATTTCAATTTCAATTATTCATTAGATACCCTTTTATCCAGCTGTCCTTAAACCTGCTTCATCATCTCATCGCTTGTCTTCTTCCAACCGTCAAGAGTGACTTTGAACTCTTATTTGATTCTGGTTCCACATGCGTGGGGTTGTTGCAGGGAGGCAGTCTGTCCTTCTAATTTTTTTTTATCATAGGTTTGAAAATTACTTTGTATTGGTTGTATATGTAATGTTGTTTGCATGACCCTATATCCTTTTGGGTACTCAGGATTAAAAGTAAAATCTTATCGGAATATGAAGTGCATTATAACTTGTTTGCTTTCAATAAGCATTGGTCTTGCAATGATGCATTACTTCTTGTTAATGGTGATAGGTTTACGTGGTTGATTTAATATCTAAGTTTTGTGCCTAGATTCTATTGTGATACTTGACCTTTTTGTTTTACTTTATTGTACTTATTACTTAAATGTTAAATATTGCTTGTGCTGGTTTGATATACCATTTAGTTGACTAGGCCATGTGCAGACAATTTTTTTTCTGTAATAAAAAAAACACCTAAAGACTTGCTTTCCAATAAACTGCAAATTTATGGATGCCCTTTCATGGTTTTCATGAAAGCATCTTGGAAGTTAAATCCCTGAACCTCAAACATTTTTACACAGGCCTTTTGTATGACATTCAAGCGTGATACCTTGTCAAAAGACTAAAGAGAGTAACTAAAGGCATCATAAGAATGGCAAATACTAACCTAGCCTTGTAAGTGCCAATAATGATGAATTGAC
The DNA here is from genome assembly GCA_031471515.1 of Dendraster excentricus. Lineage (NCBI taxonomy): Eukaryota > Metazoa > Echinodermata > Echinoidea > Clypeasteroida > Dendrasteridae > Dendraster > Dendraster excentricus. The sequence goes on along the minus strand of JAUELG010034634.1, from coordinate 3,491 downwards.
GGCCAGAGAGAGTTCTATGGGTAGCTCTGGGGGTACCACTGATGTCAGAATCAGGGTGCATTCCAGGAACAGCTTGTACTTGTTCCTTGTGGGATCCTTGGTACCTGAAAAAAAATAATAAAACAGGAGATAAAATTGGAAGAAAATCAACATTAACCAAAGGTTTCTTGGAAGGAAATATCAATATTGTCCAAATTCATCCAAGCTATTTTAGCACTATCTCACAAAAGTTATCATATGTTGTTGTTTTCCTCTTACCAATAGAAACATGAAACGATTTTTGGTTTCTCAATTTTGTTATTCATTACTGATATTGATATATCCATCAGACTAAGGGTGTGGTTAAAAAGTTACCAAATTGTATCGGGGTCTTAGTTTTTGGATTGCCAAGTAGGCAAAAGATGAGGCAATCGTGCATGATGTAAGTGCTAATAGTTTTTGGTTACCTTCTACCCAGACGTAGGATGCTGCAGCAATGGCGAAGATGAGGAGGAAGAGGATGAAGAGGAATGTCTCCAGGCTGTTAGCCGTCACTCGCTTCACTCCGTACAGGATGGTCTTCAGTAGTTTGCCCTGTCAACAGAGAAAAGTAGTGATTGTTAATATCACATATTTTTTGTGATTGCCCGATAAGAACACAAGGACAGTGAAATCAATTCTCCTATAATAATAGTTCCGACATTTCATTAAAAATATATCTGATTTTAGAGAACTCACCTAAGTTAGGTCTACACAGAATATCATGCAAATTGCATTTTAATAGGTATGTCATGAAGGATTTTGTTTTCATTCATTCTTTGCTCAAAATAGCATATGAGGGACGATTGGTATACAACACATTGATACAGTATACTATACTTTGAATTCAATGCCCAAATTTAAGTTAATTTTAATATTGATCAATGATTGAAAATGTGCAAAGAAAAATAGGCTTCGCTGGGGATCGAACCAGAGACCTCAGGATTACTAGACCAGTGCTCAAATCATCAAACCATCAATATTAATCAATGGAAGATTTTGGAGTTTCACTTACCTGAGATGTGTTGAAACCGGTACGTAGGACATAGGCGATGCATCCATTGTCAGTAGCTGAAAAAAAAATTTAAAAAAATAATTAAAAAAGTATTGAAAAATGTTTTTCTTCAGTGGTTGTCCATATACTTACGAGTATCAAGTGACAGCGTTTGAATGTAATGTAGTAGAATAAGTCATAAGAATCGAGCTTAGTGTAAAATAACGTTGATAATAATAAATAAAATAAAATAATACAAATAACAATGATTATAATCTAATAAGCAGTAATAGTATTCACCTAATGCATACCAATGTTTGTGTATAACATGCAATTTACAAAATACAGCTGTTCTCCATATGATAGTAGACTTTTATAGCTAGTGATGTTACGGCTTGTAATATCTAAACCTGAAATATAACATAGAATGGATTTGGTCTTGGGATACAGAATCAGAGATAGTCACTGCCTAATGTGCCAAAATGACAAGGGAAGAATCCTAAATGTTTATCTGACTTCAAGGAGTAACAATAAGAAGCCTTACATTTGAGTCCCGGAGCAGACTTGCTGGGAGGGGTATGCTGGACGACCTTGGTGCCCCCTGACAGGACATGCAGCTTGTGATCAACCTGAAGGTCTAGGATTCTATCCCCCTCCAGACTCTCCACCGGCTCCTGGATAAAACAAAGATACAAAAGCAATAAGAAAGAGTAGTAAGTATATATTGTATGATTATTGATGATGATGATGGTGGTGGTTGGTGGTGGTGGTGGTGGTGGTGATGGTGATGATGGTGGTGGTGGCGGTGGTGGTGGTGGTGGTGGTGGTGGCGGTGGCGGTGATTGTGATGATGGTGATAATGGTGGTGACGATGATGATGATTATGGTGACGATGATGATGACGACAATGATGATGATGATGACAATGACGATGATGATGATGATGATGATGATTGAGTTGGTAGTGATGATAGTGACATTTACTTTACCTTCATTTGTGGAACCGATTCTCCCGTTAGCATAGATTCGTCCACGATGCATGGGCCTCTCAGCAGAAGCATGTCGCAGGGAACGGGGTTGTCATTCTGAGACCGAGTGATGGAACAGATGTCACCTGGGACGAGATCGCTGCTCAGAGCTGGGCGCCACTTGCGATTCCGGTACACCTGTCATGATCATGGAAATAAGACAACAGTAATTAAAATAAATTGATAATAAGTTGATAAAGAGTATAGAGGCAAGATAAGGTGAAGTACAGGAAGGACCAGATCTCAGAGGAGATGAAAGAGTTAATGAAATAAAAAGGAAAATAAATAGGAGAAGTCAAAGCAGTGTAAGCAGTTATTATATTTTTATATGAGGGCTGTTCATTAATATTCAGAGAAAACTTGTTTGTGAAATATATTCATGAGGGTTATTTTGGTGCTTATAAGGGCTTCTTTTATTTTTTATCTGTTTTGTTGACTTTCATATCCACTATTCTCAAACATTGACATTTTACAGAGTACGGCACACACCTTCGATGCATCTGTTCAATTCCCTGCATAATTTAACACAACTAATGTTTAGCCACCTAGAGCATCGTGTGTGAGACCGTGCATGGTGCATTAGCGGTTAAGAGTGTACGCTTCATGCAAAGGAGGTCCCGGTTTCGAGCCCTCCTTATCATACTAAAGACTTTAAAATAGTACTTTCAGCCTTCTAGCCAGGTGCTCAGAAGTTACAGAATGGAGAAGGGAGAGTTAATCACACAAGTTACCAGTGGACTGGCCCCCTTCTGTAGTCTTCCCTGCATCTACTAGACGTATGGCCTAGGGCTAATAGAGATAGGCGCCACCTTATGTGCTAACATTGACACGGGAAGGACTTTTAACTAAAAGCATTCTGCATATTTGGTTTTGTATACATCTTGTTCTCTTATTAGAATATCTCTTACGTATAAAAGATGCAAAAACAAATAGTGTGAGTCCAGAGGGACTGCTTATTCTTCTGTTTTTATAACCTACTTGAATCATAAATGGTTTATTGCCCATCTTCCTGATTTCCGTCAGGTTCCTCAGCTGCTGATGAACGAGGGTCGCTTCAAACGTCACAAGCATGAACAAGGTGAAGACACTACGGAAGAAATACAGAAATTCAAATTGAGATGACTTGATATCTAAAGCCGGTACACTTAATCAAACATTGAGTTATATAGTCATTAGGATAAGCAAAGTAAAACTGGAGTAATGCATACAATGCATATCAAAGAGAGGCATCATGGCCACTTGCCAATCAAGATGGCCCGATGACTATGGCTTTGATATAAATAGGATTGCCAGGGGGTTAGGGCTTGAAGATGTAAAAGGGTGTATCTCGTACATATACTTTGTACACAAGATGTACACCCTTTTACCATAAAATGGCCGTGCTGCAGCAGCTGTGGCCCTTAGACCGCCGAGATCGCCCGATAGTTAGAGCTTAAATAACGATATAAATA
>JAUELG010034523.1:0-11061 GCA_031471515.1 Dendraster excentricus | reverse complement strand
CAGAATGACCCCCGGCCTTATTAAGACCTCAAATAGCCCGGCTCTTTTAGGGTTAAGGGGATAAATGTTTCTGAATGGAATGCCTGTAAAGCGTTTAACTCCCAGAAAAATACTGGGAGTTATTTAAATCTGTTTAGCTTATGGAACATGAAGAAAATAATAAAGTAAGAATTGTTCAAATGCTCCTTACGTCTGGCGATATCTATGATTCAGCTAAAGAGTGGTAATATAAACGGTCAACAACTTATAAGCATCATACAATAATTCGTTGAAAAGTTGACGGATATTTTCGCTTTTTCAATATTCTATCGAAACGTTTACACATCATTTCGATTATCTTTAGATGATTTTGGTTCACGACTCTAGTCACACTTAAGCCGAATGATATTAAAAAATCAATTTTACCATTATGTGAATGATATTCTAACCATCCACTCATCTAGAGTTATCCTCTCCACAAGTAGAGGATACAAGACCAAAGATGAAAGCTCGACAATCAGGAAAACATGAGGAAGACATCCTGAAACTGGTTCGAGATAGAGTAACAACAGCTTCCGCAGAAACTGAGGATAGAAAACTGAGTTTCACCATCTGGGATTTTGCTGGACATGAGACATACTACACAACGCATCAGGTATATAAGTATTTTCAGATGACTTTGCTTTAACCCGTTAAACTCGAATATTGATATATTGCTTTTAAAGCTGTTTACGACATTATTTTGCAGGCCGGTCGAGCTTGCCACATCGGGCACGCGCAAAAGAACCGATCGATATCGGGCTAATCATGGCATTGTACTCGCCCCTATTCAAGCTAGTGTGAGTTTCGCTTGTCAGGAAGTACTCACAATAGAGGCGATCAATATGGATGATTTAGGCGCAGCGAAGTGAACATCTGTTAAGATTCTGTGAATTGCTCGCGTACATTTGTGTACGAAAACATGAAAGTAGAATTGTGTATAACCATAGTAAAATCATTATAAAAAATAATCGCGCAACTAGAGTATGAGAATATTGATATACAAGTAGCCAAGGGTTCAACCTCTGTAATCAATTAAATAATATTGTAGATAAAACATAAGTGTTTATGCAATTAATATAGCTCTTGTACAAGACCGAGAAATCTCTGTTCCCGTAGTTATCGGGTTAATGGCTTACACCAGTAAAACATTTCTCTCCTCTTCATGGGGTAATCTTTAAAGGGGTTTACTGTTGTATTTCTGATATTTGTACCTGATCAGTTATTGGGAACAAGAACGAATTCCCTTTCTACTGATGTCTATTATCGCGTGGCTTGTGACTTTTATAAATACAATGTAATAGCATTGCCATTGGTGACAGCTGCTACCACCGATGTAGGGCACTTCGTAGATCGTTCGGTATAGCACTGACTTCCAGGTCCCCAGATTGGTGGTTGGAATCCCATTCCAATTAGTTCAACTTATATTAATTGTCCTTTGCTAACGTCCAATGTAACCGTTATGTATGTTTATGTACTTAACAATGATTGATTGAATGTATCTAGGTATTTCTGACTTGGAGAGCTATTTACATTCTGGCCTTTGACCTAAGCAGAGATCTTCATGAGACGGCCGTTCTTGATGATCTCCCTGTTACTGGCAAGGTAAAACGTGGTTATATAAATGTTTTGCTAACGTTTTACTTAACATAACTAGATTTGTTTTAGAGAAGGGGTACGGTTAAGCTTTAACTCAAACGAGTATTCTCCTCGAAGATGAGCAACTTTCCTTTTCTAAAACCTTGCAATGGATTATGAACATTAATATTATAAGTGTGTTACCCAAAATTGGTTTTGTTAGTACTTAGAAATAAACACGCGCAAAATATATAATTGTAATTGAACGCATTGTTCTAAAGGGGCTTTATGTACACACCTTGATCTTGATTTAATAATGTTTATTAACAATTCACACTGTTTCACATGAATATGAATAAAGGTATCATTCCTGTTACATTCAACAAAATAATAAATTTCGCAGTTGAATTCCAGGCCGACAGAAATATATTTTGTTCACATTTCCTCATAACCCACAAGAAAACTTGACAAAACATAACCAGATATGAATGATGAAAAATAGTTACAGTGTATAATCAAAATCAAAATATATTTCAAAGATAAATAAGCAGCGTATCTACATAAAATAACGTAATAACATATTATGTATCTATAAAACCATAAGTAATATTAATAATACTTGACATTTCAAAATTGCATGAAATTTTATTAGACAAATAAAATGCGCATAGTTCGTATTGTTTACCTTGTTCTATACTATTATAACTGTATTTCGCGGTCCCTGGTACATTCTTTGATTGCATAATCATATCAACAATATATCAAAATGATGATACAGTTACAGGATAGATATGAACTTCAAAATTTTTTTTTTCTCCATGTACATTTTTGGTTTGGCAAATTCAACGAGTTCTTGAGTTCATGGGGATCAAATTGAAAGTGGTTAAAATGCTGGGCTTACTGCATACATTATCATGGGATTTTGCACAACTAACGACATATGAATGCTCGTTTTGTTGTTTTATATATTAGACAAGCGGTGTGACTAACCTTAAATTCATACATGAATGGATCTCCCTGATCGTCGCATACGCAAGACCACCTACAGATACCAACAAGAAAGCCTCTACACTCTCCTTCCCAACAATTATAATCGTTGGCACACACAGAGACAACATTCCTGGATCAGAACAAGACAGAATTAAAAAGGTGACTCGCCCATTTCCAGGAACGATGTCTAAATACTGTATAGTGCATATCATAGTTTCGAGAACCTTCGGTATACAAACACCGATTGTAAGGTTGTAGCGGAAGATAGATATATGTTTTTTCATGATTATACCATGTTTCTTTTAAAACCACACAGGATAAGTATTTAAAATAATACAAACAAAATTAATTATGTCTAATGCGTAGTTGAAAAGCATTTGATAATCACTTTTGATCACATTTGATAATGTCCGTGATGTATTTTGTAACGAGATTTGAGTAAAACGTATCAACTCAATTCATTTTAGATTGAATCTGCCTTTCAAACGATCCGAGACAGTCTGCAAAGCAAGCCGTACTGTGATCACGTGATACCAGAGTACATCGCTGTGGAAAATTCTCTTGGCGATAATGACAGAGAGGTGAGATGTTACAGAAATTATTTACAAGCTATAAAATAACCATTGCAATTTGAATAATGCACTGCTTGCCGGGGCCGATGTTTTAGAGAGTGGGAGCGGATTTATATTAAGGCAAATGGAGCGGGGAAGGATAGTGGCCTTTTCCCGCCATGTTTTTCATTTATAGAGAGTCAGAGGAAGGGGCTGCAAACATGTGGTGGTTGAAATAAATGAACGAACATAATATGAGCAATTTACTGAATTATTATTATATGTAAGCACAAAGTTTATATGAACTTCACTGCTGTGAAAGTGTAATCATTTACTATTAAATTAATATTACAGTTGACAAAAGTGCAAAGTCGCTTATGTCACACTTTATTTAGTAAGATGAAATCTGCGAGAAACATGAGTTTGTTTGATTAAGTCAAGCTTACTAGATCGTTTTCTACCTACTACCTACGTACTTAGAAACTGTCCCTATTGTGTTGATATACAAACATTTTCATATACATTCTGTTCTCATCTGGTCCCCTTCAGATACAAACTCTTAAAGACAAAATCGTTCAGGTTGCTCTAGACGCGGCTTACATGGGAGAAGACATACCCCTGCGCTGGATGAAGTTCGTTCAAGATGAAATCAAGACTGGAGTCAAACATCCAATCCTGGATTTTGAGCACGTATGTTAATTCATGTTTACGAAACCTGTTTTGGATGTCGTAAAACATCATCTATCAGATATTGCTCTTAACTCTAAACTAATAATCTGTAGACAGCACTTAAATCCGCATTGACAATTCAGATCATAGGCACATAAGTCGCACCTCAAGCTAGTGAAAAAACTACGTCTGATTACAATTTTGCAATAATCTTTCATTTATTTATTTATTTACCAATAATTGGAATTTTTGTATTTCAAAATTGCTTGTGTTTAGCTTGTTGATAATATACCAAATATTATTGTAAGCACGATGGTCTTGGAAGGCTAATGATATTCTTCAGGTGAACCTTTTTTCTCGCTCAAACACACCTATTAATGTAGAGCGGTTTTTATCCTCTTCATTGATATTATGTTCAAGATCAAAGCCACTGCTGCTAAACTTGGAATTGAAAGTGACCTAGAGACTATGCTGACGTTCTACCACGATCTCGGGGAGATTATCTATTTCGGTGATGTCAGCGATGATCTCGGTGATCTAGTCATATTAGATCCCCGGTGGCTCGTCGACGTTTTCAAGGAGGTCATTACCATATTCGAACCAGAAGATACGGTCAGTAAATCATGATTGTGACAGTTGTTTGAAAACACAATTATATGAAGAAAAAACATTATTTAATTAGGCCACATGGTTTCCCAAGTTTGTTTTACGTGCACACATATTTTACAACTTAAATGATGTATTTTTTGACTTTATATGACATCATATAAGTTGCAATTTTTTTTTTTTAAGGACGGATTACCACATGTTGCATTATAACGCACATAATGCTTGGACAGTAAATACTTTAAAATAAACTACATTTCTCTGACAACAGCAATAACTTGCTGGAATGTGCTTTGAACACAACAAATCAGGTTCGTAGTTAAAACTTCATTATACATACATCTACATATGTGGGTGGTTGTTTTTTCAACAGAACCATATGGTAGGTATCGCCTGGAACAATATTCAGGAAAATGGTATATTGGAAGACAGCTTCATCAGACATGTCTGGAAGAGATTCCCAGCTGAGACTCAAGACCGGCTAATCGAGCTCATGATGAGGCTGAATTTGGTTTGCCTCGACTCGGAAGTTTCATCTCCTTGCAAACGATTTTACGTGCCTTCGCTACTGAATCCAAAGAACACTGCGAAGCAAATCGGAACTGCAAGGATGACACATACTTTCACCTTCTACACCAGTCTAGAAAAGGCGTTCCCAGGTAAAAAGTCGCTTGTTATATTATTGTTTAAGTCACATAGTGCAATTTGAATGCATACGATAATTGTTTAACGTCATTGTTATGAAGCAAATAAAGTGACTCAATATATTCTACTCGGAAGACTAATTAGAATATGATGGCATTTCCATATACCATTGATGGCATTTCTATATAACATATGATGGCATTTCCATAGACCATTAAAGAATGTATATGAATATGTATCAGTTATGGAATAAATTATACATTCTTATTGTAACTAGCTAGGTTTATTTTTTCACTAAACTCTATTCAATTTGAAAAATATTATGAATTAGTACTTTTGTTAAAGATTAAAATAAGCCGCTAAACTTGACTATAATATATTATAAAAATATTGATTTAAACATTTATACTTTCGCATATTTACCGCATGCCTTCCTATCTGCAGTTGGTCTTTTTCACCGTCTCATGTGTCGCATGGCTCACAGGTTTGGTCCTAAAGTTAAGCTCTACCACCACGGAATAGTCCTGCAAGAAAGAAACATCGACGTGCTCATCCAGATGATGTCTTTCCCAGAGACATATACTAAGGTATACATTACCATTATTTTGTGTAATACAACAGAACGTAATTTGTACATGTTAATTGTGTACATCTGTTCTTATGTAACATGTAAAGGGCTACACATTTAATAGTAACAATAGTAATTGATGAAACAAATTAAATGCCTTGAAATTGCATAATTTAAGAACACAAGTTAATCGTGTCGATATCATTCTAATCGTTCTTTTAGAACGTGCTGCTGGTTCGTTGTAAGGTGCTTCACGAAAAACTATGACTGTACATAATAAGTTTTCAATTCCACGGGTGGAAACAGGTAACAATACGCAACAAAGTAATGGCTGATAAAAGTGAAGACCATGTCGGCCTTGCAAAGAAAGGTCCAGACCAAACTACCGTCAAGTCCACATCCGATGAAGAGGAATACCATGATGAACGAGAGAAGGGTCTTGGTCATACCACAGCCAGTGAACGTGAAGACCATGATTCCGGTGAAGATAAGAGTCCAGATCATACCGCAGTCAAGTCCACAGCCAGGGAGAGTAGAGACCATGATACCGGTAGAGAGAAAAGTCCGGCCCATTCAACAATCAAGTCCACGCCCGGTGATAGTGAATACCATGACGCCAGTGAAGTGAATTGTTTAGATCCTACAACAGTCAAAACGGTAAGCATGGACTTATCATGATTACTAATAAAAACATACCACATTTTCAGAACGCGAATTTTTAACATTACCCCAAATAATCTCTATACGGCATTTCAAGAATACAAATCGCATGTAGCCTACTAAAGTATCCAATTGACATGTCTTACTTAAACCCATTCAAACAGTTTTTAAAAAGCTATAATGAAAATTAACGATTATAGCAAAAGTCATGTAACAATTGATTATACCTTTATACCATTTATTTCCATTTTGATCATGCATTTAAAGTACCCTTCTAAACAAACAAAACGACAACGTTCTTATCTGAGTCACCAATTTTATAATTTCAAGGTCATTCAAAAAGTCTGCACAGAACTAAATGCCCTGTGCAGTGGCTGGATGGGGGACAAGTATCAAGGAAAACTCATCTTTGACTGTCCTCGACCTGACTGCCCATCGAGGTCCATCGAGCCTTGTACCGAGCATGGAAGCACTGTAAAAGACCTCAGAACTCTCTATGGTAATACATTAAACTGATTATTCTGTTGCATTCTCAAACAAATTTTGTTTGGGTATCATTTAATTCCATTGAAGGTCACCTATAATTGATGATATTATCATGCAAAGAATGATAACCTAGGATGGTTCGTGTCATGCGTACTAGGCTTATTTGTACACCAACAATTTACCTTAGGTATGCGATAATTTAATTAAATTTAATCAAATACATGCAGATATTTCTAAATTCAATAAAAAGGAAAAATTCTTTGACGAAATTGTCCTCATAATTTTACAGCGCTGAGCAACTGATATAGAGTTGTACAAACTAACTTCAATCGCATGTGCTTACCAACTATTAAGTATTGATGTAGTGCTTGGTTGTTTCGGACGTTTTTGTTTTACTGTTTTTATAAATTGTGTTTTTTCTGTGTAATCGAAGGACTAATATAAATATATCTAACGTCGCTTTTTAATATTGCATGATAGCCATGCAAATCATCATAATCCAATGAGAATTGTAGCGGCTCCCTCATACCTTGGGGTATTAACAATAATACTATATGGACGGTTTAGATATTTAAAATTGCCCTTTCGTCAAAATACATTTAAAGGCGACCAGCGGGCAAATAACACATTGTTATATAAGTTGGTGATGTTTTGTGATACCCAACATATTGCAAATGATTATGTAATTCATAAACAAAGCAATTAATTTCCTCCACTTGCGGAAACACTACTATTTCCTGATTCCAGGTTTGCGAGTGCGCCAATGCAATGCAACTCAGACCGCATGAACGCATGCTTTGGAATGGTGATGCGTTTTCCAATTACATTTTTTTTTCTACCAAAATATCATTCTAAACTTGTTGATGGAAAGGAATACTAGAAATGTTACATTTATATTATAATAAGAATATTAGTACTGGGTGGTTGTACCCTTTCTCGATTGAAGTGTTCAGATGATAAATAATCAAACGGATTGCGAAAACAGTGTACAAAGTGAGTGCAATGACTTTGTGAACATCACATTGCATTTTGCTCATGACTTTAAATTTTCACATAATGCCCTGTGTAAAAATTGGATAACAACATTGTATGAAATATTCATTGCTGTGTCCACATCTCAACACAGATACTAGATCCCTTTAGATAAGTGTTAATATACTCTGCACACAAAATTTCGCAATCAAAACAAAAATTCTATTAGGTTATAACCATTGATTATTTTGGCATCATTGGTAAGCGTGAATTCTCCCCTTTACATTGATATATATTTGCTACAAGTATTTTATTATAGAATGTGCATTGCATCCAAATGTAGGGCGATGTCAAAAGTGAAATGTTGCAAAGTGCCCTGTTTTGTCAAAAAGGGCTTTCCTTTTGTTTGAAGATTAAAACGTGGCTTGAACGCCTATCTGGTATCATTGAAAAGCGTGAACGCTTCTCTTTACATTGATGTAACATTTGCTCTGAATTTTTTATCACAAAATGTGCAGTACATCCGAATGTAGGGCTAAGTAAAAAAAAACAACAACAACAGTGGGCCTTCATGTTGTTTGTAGATTAAGACGTGGCTTGAATGCATGACCACCTCATCACCCCAATTCATGCCAAGGGAGGCATTCTGTTTTGCAACATTTCACTTTTGAATTTGTCCATTTGGATGCAATGCACATTCCAATGAAACAAATATTTATATCAAATTGCATACCAATGTAAAGGGGAGAATACGCTTTTTCTAATGATACCAAATTTATGAATGGTTATAGCGTAATGCGGAAACCTCAATTGCGGAAATTGTTTGTGCGGAGTAATACGCTTTTCATTGATTTCATTTACAATGTTTGTTTTTTTACTAATGTTTGCCATTAGCAAGTATGTTGCTTCTCAGGCAGCTATCTCTCAATATTAACACTTCATGGTTTTGTAATCATACATGGTACTTTTATCTGAAAAGAACTCAGCAAATCAAACGAAATCATATTTATCATTTATTGATACTCAGACTACGAGTGTGATACCAAAGTTATCGATGATTCTGGCGGTAAACTTGAAGTGGATAACTTTGGTTTGAAGGCAGTGATACCACCTGGAGCTGTACCTGCAGGAAAGAGGCAAGAGATTTCGCTCAGGGTTCTAACAGAATTCCCCGATGTCATCCACTTGAAGAAGAACGAGATGGTTGCAAGCTTTGGTTTCCAGGTCACCCATAGCGGAGAGCAATTTATGAAGCCAGTAACTGTGACGATGCCTCATTGTGCTATTATACCAGATTTGGCTAATGTGAAGGTACTGCTTTACCAAAGGCGTGACGATGGTAGGTTGCTTGTTCAGGTCCACTCTTGTGTGTTGCCATTACAGACTGCGAATCGGAGGAATCAAATAACGCTAGTCAAAAACGATCAAGAAACACCGGCCAAAAAGCAGTAATTTGAAACACCCCACACACAAATGCATACAGGTACATAGGTACGGTTTTAACACGGTCACATGAACAATTATGGATGATTAATCGGTTAACTGCAAAGTTTAGGTCAATATTATAATTTACCAATTGAGAAATAACATTACGCAGAGAGGGACAACAGAATCGATTCATTGACATAATGTACTAACCAGACCCCACACGTATAAGGGCGTTATCTTGCATTTAGCGATAGTATGGATCATATTATTACATGTTAACCCTCTTTTATTGTATTTCAATCACATTGCTCAATGAACTTGTCTAAGAGGGTGGTTTTCATAATTTTTCCAATTCTGCCATTTGGGTTTAAATAAATTGACATAATAACATATTTGTTTAATTTTATGATGTATTTGTACAATGTGTGTCATATTTTGGGAAGCGTATTTAATTTTGTCATAATTATGTCATACTCGGGTAATCATTTTGCCATCTTCGATCAGAATCGTATTATTTTTGTGCTGCTAGATGCGAAGCTCTGGAACTATCAGCATAATGGTGTTAATTTACAAGCTCACACAAATTCCCGGAAACTAAGCCCAAAATGTTGATTTTCCCAGCTGTTTGGTGGACTTTTCCCTTGGTTTTCCCGCAAAAATCCTTCAGGGGGGAAGTCTGCGACCCCCTACCCCCCCCCCCCCCCCGGCTGTTACGGCACTTACACTAAGGGACAAATTACGTCATCATTTTGTATATTTACGTAGTAGATACACGCAGTGAATATAGTGAAAGAACAATCAATAAGGGGCACATTACATTATCATTCTAACTTCATGTAGGTACTTTCATTATTTTCATTTTCATTGTTTTATAAATATTTTGCCATATTAATACTTTTATTCTAACCTTCTGAAACAGGAACAGAATACCTACCCAGCTCACTAAGTTCCGACAGTTATCTAGTTTTAAAGGAAAGTATAGAGCTTTCTCTGGACAGATTCTCTTTGAATTTTGTGATCCTGTGGATGAAAGATTTTCTGGGATGGAGCAAACGGTATGCCTGCGCACCATTTCTTCCAAAGTTTATGCCAGTCGAGAATAAGCCAATACTCCGCATTAGGATTTTCAGGAATATCATCGGTAGTCGAAGGGTAAATATTATACAAGTGAATAATGTCATAACATTAAAACACGTTTAAAGTGACTTGTTAACATTGTCCGAATCCTAAAAATTAAATTCTAGCCGTTCCCTCATACCTTGTTGGATTCGTATTGACAATAACAACATGGGACAGGTTTTGGTTTTTCAAATTTCACTTTCGTTACAAAGATATGTACGGTTGAAGTGTTCAGCGTTCAAAACTCGGGCGGAGTTTTAGAACCATATGTACAAAGCGAATACAGAGAATTACTAAACATTACTTTGCATGTTTGCTCATAACTTAGCCATGCATCGTCCATTTGACTTGTCATTGTCACACAATATAATGAGAACATAACAGATATCAACAATATACATTGCATCAACCATTCATCACGTTTTGTACATGGCAACAAAGTTACTAGATGCCCTACTGAATCCAATGTATCTTATTTGTTTGAACTTGTTAGTGGAATGGCCTATTCAATGTTTTACCTTTCATGTATAGTAATATTATTTGTGTTGTTAGGAGTACCCTTTTCGAATACAAGGAAATTAACATATGAAGTGGTAACCAGGACTCTGCTCCCTGAGCCTCTGCAATGGTTATATAGCGGGCCTCACTGAACGGGGTACCTAATGATACTTTAAGTGTAATTATGTAAAACAATATATATACAGAGTGACCCAGAAAGGTTGCAACACTTACGATCGTTAATTTCTTCAACACCATCGACCAAATGTCATT
>JAUELG010034411.1:0-18230 GCA_031471515.1 Dendraster excentricus | reverse complement strand
GATCGGATCGGCCGATACGGGTAGAAAAACATCGGCACATCGGATCGGCAGTGAAATCCCGCATCGGTTAGGCCCTAGTTAAAAATATACTCTGCGCACAGTCGGGCGCATATCGCGCGCACATTCTGCGCAAAATCTTACAATACTTGTAGTTTACGGTGCACCATGTGGGAGAGGGAGGGATTGGTGATTGGATTCTTTCTAGGATGTGGTAGTCATAGAAAGGACTGTTGAGTTAGTCCTATAAAGGATTGTTGTGGGTAGTCCTGAAAAGGACTGTTGGTATTCTTTCTAGGAGAGTCCTAAAAAGGACTGTGGTAGTCCTGTGAAGGACTGTTGGGGTAGTCCTGAAAAGGACTGTTGGTATTCTTTCTAGGATAGTCCTGAGAAGGACAGTTGTTAGTCCTAGAAAGAACTGTTGGTATTCCTATAAAGGACTGTTGGGATAGTCCTGGAAAGGACTGTTTATATTGTGAGGAGAGGGTGGGTAGTAGGAGGGGCTCGACGTTTCGAAACCTATTCGAACAACAGTCCTTTACAGGACTAACCCAACAGTCCTTTCGAGGACTAACAACTGTCCTCAGGACTCTCCTAGAAAGAATACCAACAGTCCTTTTCAGGACTACCCCAACAATCCTTTACAGGACTAACCCAACAGTCTTTTCTAGAACTACCACAGTCCTTTTTAGGACTCTCCTAGAACGAATACCAACAGTCCTTTTCAGGACTACCCCCAACAGTCCTTTCTAGGACTACCACATCCTAGAAAGATTCAATTACCAATCCCTCCCTCTCCCACATGGTGCACCGTAAACTACAAGTATTATCTACACCTCCATGGAAGCCGATACTTACAAGCAACATTTAAAATCTTACAAGTATCTTGTGGTTGTCTTGTGGTTTGTCAACCATCCAAACTACAAGTTAACCACAAGATAACTACGAGTCTTGCATGTTCAAACGAGCGCAAACCACAAGATAACCACAAGATACCTCTAAGATTACAAACCACGAGATAACCACAAGATAACCACGAGATTTGCTTTTATCGTCTGAATGCAGCTAGTAGTATTATCATGCCTAGTTTTTAATCCTAGCAGGTGCTTCACAAGTTCATTTTTTGGCCTGAACAAAGATAATATTAGGATTGAAAGCTAGGCTCTATATGAAGTTTTGATGCATATTTATGTTTGCATGTAACTTAAGGATAATCTTTTTGGAAACTATATCGATGTCAGTCATAGCCTCCATAGTTTTTTGCCAAGTTTACCCGACTTTTTACTCATGATCACCTTATTTTTTAGCACGCGATGGACTAGCAAGATGGACTTCTAAGCATTTTTATTCATGTAGTTACACAATGCAAGGTTTGTGCCAGCTGGCACATTTGGCAATCCAGCGTATATGGAGGTCATCACTAAATGCATAGAGATGGTTAATCACCTCAGTCCTGTATGTTAACTGCTTTGTTTTGTTTGCTTGTTTTGTTTGTGAAGGGAGATGGAGAGGAGAGTGTGGGAGCTGAATGGCATTGTGAGGAAGGCAAAGAGTCAGAGCAGCTTCCATTTGGATACAGTGCCTGTAGTCACCGTCAGTAAAAGTGAGGTATGTACACCATTACGTCACTAGCTTCTATTTAGATACAGAGCCTGTAGTCACTGTCAGTAAAAGTGAGGTATGTAAACCATTACATCACTAGCTTCCATTTAGATACAGAGTCTGTAGTCACTGTCAGTAAAAGTGAGGTATGTACCCATTACATCACTAGCTTCCATTTAGATACAGAGTCTGTGATCACTGTCAGTAAAAGTGAGGTATGTCCAACATTGTAGGTGTACATACTACTGGGGAGGTTATTGATATAGTGGATTGTTTATCAATATGATTGTTTGATTGTAAATGTAAATGTTGGTTGTAGGTGTACTACTGGGGAGGTTGTTGATATAGTGGATTGTTTATTAATGTGATTGTTTGATTTTGTAAATGTAAATGTTGGTTGTATAACTTGTAGGTGTACTACTGGGGAGGAGGGCGCCTGACCCCCCTAAAGCTGGAGACGTTCCGGGATGGCAATGCTGCTCTGCAGGTTGCTGCAGGGCATTCACACTTTGCTGCTGTCACTGTGGAGAAAGAGCTCTTCACTTGGGCGGTAGGTTATCCTCAGTATTTTTGTTCCTACATGATTAATAGGATGTAAAAGCTTTCTCATTGTCTGTGAGTGTCAGTGAGATCGCAGAGATCAATAAGCTGTCTGAGCTCAATATGTAGAAAGATGATACATACAGGTCAGTCAATGAATTATAAACTCTGCACTTCTACCTCATTATCCCAGTGAGAGCAGCCTAGCTGGTGTGAGTTAGCCATTTTCTATAACATTTTCTCACCTGGATATTTTTGTCAAATTTCTTGTGAGTTATCCCTTTTTGTGTAAAAATCTTGTAAATTATTTTTGTATAGGAACCTTCAGAAATGGATGAGTTATTATGTTTGAGTGTTTTATCCATTAACCCTTTTAATCAAGTTTGAACGAGTTAGAAAGGAGTAAGGCAGCAGGATGATCAGGTATGATCAGAAAAACAAAATAAGTTTTTGGGTACGCATCTGTTTCTGCATAATTATGCCTCCGCAACAAAGTTGTCGGAGGCATTATGTTTTCGGGTTGTCCGTCCATCCGTACGTACGTACATCCGTACGTCCCGTTCTCGTGATCGCGTTTTCTCAAGAACCGATCGACGGATTCTTACCAAACTTGGTTTATGTATGTATCATGGGGAACCAATGATCTGATTAGATTTTGGGGTCATGGGGTAAAAGGTCAAAGGTCACAGGGCTCATTATATATGCGAAAATAGCTTGTGATCGCGTTATCTCAAGAACAGGTGGACGGATTCTTACCAAACTTGGTATATGTATGTATCTTGGAGAGTCAATGATCTGATTAGATTTTGTCATCATGAGGTCAAAGGTCAAAGGTCACAGGGCTCATTATGCGAATATAGCTTGTGATCGTGTTATCTCAAGAACCGATTCCTACCAAACTTGGTATATGTATGTATCTTGGGGAGCCAATGATTTGATTAGATTTTTGGGTCATGAGGTCAAAGGTCACAGGGCCCATTATATATGCAAAAATAGAATCGCGTGATAGCGGAGGCACAATGTTCGATTGATTTTGGTATGACCAAGGTCTTTAATGGCAAAATGTGAAGAAGTTGATAATGGGTGACTTGAATTGTGTGTTTCAGAATGTGCACGGTGGGCAGGAGCTAGTAGGGCAGCTAGGCCATGGAGACACAGCCTGCTACAAGACGCCCAAGAAGGTGGAGAAGCTGCAGGGCATCCCGGTCAAGGCTGTGGCCTGTGGAGAGGAGATCACAGCATGTGTCACAGGTAAGCTCAAAGCAAAACTACATACAGAGGTTGTTCATTATGAAGCAGTCACACCGCCAAACCGAATCCATACCCACACAAGACAAAATAATTTTGGGACATTTGGAGTGCCAGTGGATTTGGTGTCGGAGTGGTTTCAGAATTGTTGGTCTCTTTTGTTGTGACTGCTAACCCCAATTCGGGCTCTTGTCGGTGCACGATAAAGAGTTGAGTCTTGTTTCAGTTTTGATTTGGTTTGGCAGTGTGACTGCTACATCAGAGCTTCGAGCCTGCTTTTTAACTCTTTTACAATTTACTCCGATTCTTGCACAATTTTGAAAGGCCTTTTCATGAGCATTCTAGGTCTAAATCGTCTGAAAGCCCCATGGTGTTTTTTTACTGGTAATCTGACAAACTGGGCAGCTCAAAATAATTATTAAAACTCCATGTCTGAGTTAGACAATAAAAAGCCAGATGTATCGCAGGCTCATGTCTTCAGAAGGACTGAAGCCAGTGGAAGATGCCCTGGTCTGGCATCTATGGGGCAATGTTAATTTTTGTGAAAGTTGTATAAATGGGCTCCTAGGGGTCGTAATGTAGGGAATGTGTTATTCTTAGTGCCATGTGTGATGAGAGGACTGTGGGATGAAATGATGAGCTGCTGCTCTAGACTGATTGCAGTTGCCATCATTGTTACAGATGAAGGGAAGGTGTACTGCTTTGGGTCAGACTACTATGGGTGCCTGGGGAGAGGAGAGGGTTATGAAGTGGAGGACGATGAGGAGTATGATGAGGAGCAGGCAGTAAGCCCAATGCTGGTGTCTTTCTTCAATGAGAAGCCAGTGGACCAGATCTCCTGCGGGGACAACCACATCCTGGCCCTCACTCACAGCAGAGAAGTCTTCTCCTGGGGGTGCGGAGAATTTGGTGAGATCAGTTGTCTTTTCTTTTTGTAATAATATGCTTTAGTGAACGATTGTGTGTAAGGCAAACTAGTGCCCATAAGGCAAGACTTGAATGAAACTCGAATATAGGCAAAAGAGTCACATAAAACTGATAAAAGACATCCTCAAATGCCAGTCATTGGTCCACAGCAGCTTATTATTAAATTCCATTTTTAGTAATCACATCAAGTATGTTCTCTGGAAGACTGTTCCACACGGTGACCACAGTATGAATGAAGCTTCTGCTAGTTGAGTGGGTTCTTAACTTTGGTTTTGTGCTTACAATATACAGTTGTAATGTGTTAAAATCTGAACAAGGCTAGAAAACAACTGTTTTGTGATACAATAAAGGCATAAAGGGAAATTATTTCTCTAAATTGTATTGATGCAAAAATTGTACACTTCAAATGTAATATTGATTTATTTTACACAGTTGAATTGATGTTGAGTGTAACTTTCTTTTTTATTTGTAGGTCGCCTTGGGTTAGGTAATGAGGATGATTACAGATCCCCACAAAAGGTAAATTTCTTAAACTTCTTCACACAGCATAGGGTTGTTCTTTCTAAAACTTTATTTGGGTGTGTATTCATTCCCATCTAGCTACTGCAAACTGTTCAGACGATTTGTGAATCATAGATACTCCTTGGAGGCCTGAAAGACAAAATAGAATATTTGGTCCAGTACTGTCTGCTGAGAAATTGAAAGACTTAGCTACTAAAACATGATTCTTTTTACTTTATGTGCTTTATGATATGTTTGTATTCAAATTGTTGTGATGATCTAAGATGTTGTAATATCCATTAGACTTTAAGATATTGGAGAAATAGGCAACCCTACGTGGGAAAATACTATACAGTACCATACATTAAACCAGCGAACCAACCTCATCTCCAGGATCTCTTTCATCAAACTTTTCCAGTTGTTTGTAAATGTCCACCTAATGTAATAACTAGGCTATAACCAACCAGCATTGAGCATTAAGGGCTCAACACTAGCGCTTGGCTGATTGCCGGGGCAAGTAAAAGTGGATGTTGGGCAGTTCATATTTTTTTAGTCGTCCAGTTGGGTTGTTTGATCAGGCAACTAACACTTTCTGTGGAATTTTGAGTGTAAATCTTATCTTGAGGTAAATGATCAAATATATTTTCTGTTCAGGCTTGTCGAATTTGAAAATATTTATTTTATCTGCCCAAACATGCCAGCAGAGAAAAGTAATAGTGCAATGGCTTTGTAATAGCTTCACCTGAGATTGTTTATAAATGGATTTCAAACACAGGGAATCTCACTAAATATTACTCATTGTGCATTTATGATTTGTGCCATAATGTTCATTGCAGGTAACATTCCCCGGTAAGAAAGTGATGAAGTCGGTCTGTGCAGGTTCAGAAGGCTCCTTCTTTGTGACCACTGATGGCAAGGTGTATGCATGTGGCAGCAATGAGCATAACAGACTGGGCTTCAATACAGTCACAGCTGGGCTCAAGAAGAGAATTGTCAAGGTAAGGTTGTAACTCATGCTGACATGATGCATGGCAATGTGAAGCTAAGGTTTGAGATAAGGTTTAGCACTTGGATTCCAAAAGTATGCGGGTAAAGAAATAGCACATACAAACTTATGGGGCTTTTGGAATCATCAGCCATGATGGCTCTGTGAATAATTACATTGTTTGGGCTACTACTCACATTGTCATTGATGTGTGGCATTAACTTTCAACTGATTTGAGGCTCATGCAAGATGGCCAGTTCACTCATCAAGCTCTTCATGGCCTATGCCAACTTCAGTTGTATGCATCTGTTGAAATTAATTTTTCACTAAATTGTGCTTTACAACTTTTGATTTCTAAATCTGTGCAATATGAAATATGTTCTATTTGATGTTAATTTCTAAAAAAAAAATGCTAGATGTAAATACAAAAAGCATTGAAACAATACAAGTAAATCTGGCGATTGATTTACGTAATCTGAATTTATGTAAAGATTACAAGATGTAAGATATGTTTTTGTTTTTTGCTTGAATAGGAGTGTTATGATATCCCGTGCAAGGACGTCCCCACGCTGGTGAAACCACTGAATAGATACACAGTCAGAGCCATCTCTGCTGGACACACACATTCTGCTGCCATTGATAGTAAGTCAAAGCAGTACTTTATTATCACATGTGGCGAGATGCGGGGAGGTGTATCAAATTTGTTATGGTCATTTGTCAATTAGCTTGATGGGCTTTCTGTTTCTTTTTTTTGGTATATGTATGTATCTTGGGGAGCTAATGATCTGATTAGATTTTTGAGTCATGAGGGCAAAGGTCAAAGGTCATAGGGCTCATTATATATGCAAAAATAGCTCGTGATCGTGTTATCTCAAGAACCAATTGACGGATTCTTACCAAACTTGTTATATGTATGTATCTTGGAGAGCCAAGAATCTGACTGGATTATCGGAAGTATGCTCTATAGGGTGTACATTAGCATCAGCTGTGGTGATTGTAATATCTGTATGTGGGTGGTGTGGCACTGCCATCTGTAGGCTGATATGTGCACATAGTGAATAAAGGATTGTACTGGTCTTTGTAGTCATCATTATCATCATCAACCTCATTAAAATCATAATATTTACAACATTTGTTTGTGCCATATGTCACCACCACCACCACCACCACCACCATCATCACCATCATCATCATCGTCGTCGTAACTGTCATTATCATCACTGTCTTCATCATTATCACCAGTGGGAGTGTCGTGGTGTCTTGGTTCGGACCTTCGTCTTACAATTTGAGTTTGATTCCCAACCGTGGCATGTATGTCCTTCAGCAAGACACTTTATCCACACTTGCTGCTCTCAACCTAGGTGTAGTGAATGGGTACTTGGCAGGAATTTATTCCTTGAAATGCTTGAGCGCCCCATCATCGCAGCTCGGCTAAAGCCAAGGTAATAATGCTCGGAGCGCTTTGGGACTTCGGTGATAAAACGCTATATAAAAATGGATATTATTATTATTATTACCTGCAGCATATGTTTATAGCCATGAGGTTAAATGATATTAAATTTGAGATGTTTGTTGCTTGTAGGTTTTGGGCGGCTCATCACGTTTGGCTCCAACCATTATGGGCAGCTGGGGGTAGGAGACTGCAAGGGAAGGTCTGGGGTGTGTGAGGTCAAAGGTGAACTCACTGGCAAACATGTTCTGATGGCCAGCTGTGGGGATGGCTTCACAATCATTGCAACAACAGGTGAGAAGACACTTGCTCGAAGGATTTGCCTGCCTATTTATCATACTGTGCATATACGTTATATATCTCGTGAAGCAAAATTTGAAAATCGATGTTTGAGGCACGACATTTATGTTTTTACATTCATCTAATGTGACTTCTTGCTTCCAAAGAGATCAAGATTTGTTGCCATAACAGCAGTTTCAGTGAAATCTGTAGATAGGCATTCAATATGAATTATGTGTGCAAAATTATGTGTGCACTAGAAAACCTGCTTATCATATTGAAACACAGGCAATCTTTTGAAAAGACATCTGATTGACATTTGTCTGTTAATGTTATTATGTGTCCTGACTGTATCAGTTGCAATCCTTTGCACTTGGAAAGGGGTCTCTTCCTTTTATTCTAACAATGCAGAAAATCAGATCTTCTCGTTTGGGCATGTGGAGAGTGGTCGCCTCGGACAAGGTGACACAACGTCCAGCCCTCTGAGGAAGAAGACAGCTGTACCAACTCCCAGACCAGTGTTCGGTTCACTCCACATGGTGTCTGGCCTGTCTTGTAGACACTGGCATACCATCATCATAGTAGGTGAGCAAAGCATACATAGTGTCTGGCCTGTCTTGTAGACACTGGCATACTATCATCATAGTAGGTGAGCAAAGCATAGCCACTTGTCACAATATTATTGTTTAAAAGAGAAATTAGTTAAATAACCATTTTAGGAATCAAACGCCATGTTCATATCGTTGTAAGATGCTTGTGCTAGGACAGTAACTAGTACATGTAGTGTATTAGGCTCTTGTCTTACATCATGAGAGTAGCAGTTGTGAATCCTGCTGTATCTGTCATCTTCAGCTGTTCCGCAAGACACTTTGCTATTCTCCATCCTGTATTTAATTTCATGAAACAGGTGCAATTGTTTTAAGTGTTCAATAATTGTAATTTCCATGGCAACAGCTGTAATTCTACATACTGATTGGCTGTTGACCAAATCATTACAATAATTAGACACAAACAATTGCAATTGTTTTATAAAACAGGTTACAAGTAGTTCATGCTGTAGGAGTTGAGTGCATGTGTAGTCTGAAGGTAGCTCTGACTGGAATGCTCCCTAGGGAGTGGCGTGAGTGAATGTTATATGCTAGATTGATTGTGGATGTGTAACCAATGATTGAAGTATGATATTACAGTAGACACAGGTTTATTGTTTTTCTAGGGCAAGGGGTGGGTAGAAATGTATTACATACATCCTGTGATAAGTTGTTTTATATTATTGGGAATTGTACAATCAGTTTACTAAAGATATTAAATTCTTTATGATATAGCAGTCTAAACATTTCTGTCTTGATTTTTGCTTTCATCTACAGAGAAATTCATCAAGAACAAGACTTTCCGCTCACCACGGATAGATAGCACATCTAGTTTGAAAGGTAAGTCTTTGATCCTGATTGTGGATGCTCATAAAGCTGTTATCCTTGCTATACTCCTTGTCTAGCCTTTGCTAATTTTCATAAATAAATAATGAAACAGATTTGTATAAGTGTTGACATTCAGCACCATTTTAGGACAACAAACCCTTCTGCAAAACTGCAGTTCTGGACAAAAAATAGATAAAAAGGTGACTAAATTAAAAAATAAAAATGCTTTGGTTGATCTATGATAATGAGTAGATCACATATCTGTTGACTATTTCATGTACATTTCTGTCATATTTTTTCTGTTATTTTTGTTTCTACCTGCTAAGATCCACCCCTAAAAAAAACCCTGCACCATTGACTTCTCTGACATCACAATACCATTCAACCACCAATCAGCTAGATAAACATTTACAACAGATATATTCTCACCCACTGAGTACAATATTGCATTTAGCATTAGATGTTTTCATTGAAACCTTCTTTTCATGGTGAGTGGGCATTGTAAAAAATTGACAATACTATTGTAAACAGCTTAAAACTGGTGGTCAGTGGTCTTTTGTTCATCTAGTTGACTGATGGAATGGTATTTTGATGTCAGAGAAGTCAAGACAATAGATTATGGCGGGGTTTTTTCAGGGGTGAACCTAAGCAGGTAGAACAATAAATGATCTATGAAACATGTTGCTTTGAAAGTATTTCTTGACAAGTACACCGGTATGTGTTTACTACATACAGCAGTAAGCATCCAGGTGAGTGAGGATAGTGTATTCACTGGGAGCTATGACCAAGTGTCTGACAAGAACCAGATGGATGCGGCCTCCGAAGCAGACAACGCCAAGAAGAAAGAGCTGTCGGAGAAGGACGCTTCATCCATGGCTGCTGATGGATCCGAGGATGAAGGAATCCACACCAGGGACTTCAGCAGCGGTACGAGGGAGACGGACGTTGACTACCAGTCCCAGGATAGCAAGACCAGAGAGGAGAGTGGTGGTGAGGAGGTGAATGGTCTGGAGGACAGCACCATGCCACCATGGCTGCTCGATGTGAGTAGACACTCTAATATGTTAAACAGGGCTCCACTATGCCACCATGGCTGCTCGATGTGAGTAGTCACTCTAATATATGCTAAACAGGGCTCCACATGCACCTTTTTTTGTCAGTGGCCTGTTCGGGCCAGTGAAATAGTTTTTTTCCCTTTTCTGGTTGCCCGAAAGAAAAATTTACCAGCCCCAAAATGTTATATCACAAGTGAAGGGCCTAGAGAAACATATAAGGAGAGCTGTCATATAACCAAATCCTCTTTTAACAAGGTTATATTGCTGGTTCAAGCTTATATTCCTTGGGATTTTTACCCTGATAAAAAAAAACAGATGCCTGGAATAATAAGGTTCTTTGTACTGGCTCAAGAACCTCATAAGTGATTGTTTTGTACATGCTGATATGACTTTTTTGTTGGACGTGTGCTGATGAGACTGAGCGAGCCATACAAGTCTGCGGCACAATGGAAATCCAAAATCATGCTCCTGGGAACTTCTATTAACATACACACAGGAGTTTTAACAGTTCTCTGCTTGTTCTATTGAACAAGTCATAGAATCAGTCAAGCTTCCTAACCCACTTAATAGGCAAATTAATAGAATTATTAAATTGCTACGAATGAGATTCTTTTATTCTTTTTATTAACCCGTTGAGGACGAATTGATTTTGGTATAACAAGCATTCTCCATAGACTCAAGCCCGAATATTTTGAGACCAGTCCTCAACGGGTTAACGGGACTAAATACCATGTTGCAAATAAAAGAACCGATCACTGTCTACCTGTTAATAGACCCCTTCTGTAATGTATGCAAATAATATGCGTATGATGCCAGACTATCCAATTGGCAAGATGAACAATAGTAACTAGGTTCGGCAAGCTCCGGCAAACTCCGGTAACAATAGTAACAAGGTTCGGCAAGCTCTGGCAAACTCCGGTAACAATAGTAACTAGGTTCGGCAAGCTCCAGCAAACTCCGGTAACAATAGTAACAAGGTTCGGCAAGCTCCGGCAAACTCCGGTAACAATAGTAACTAGGTCCGGCAAGCTAATTTGCTGGAGCTTGCCGGACCTAGTTACTATCGTTGTGCATGCCAACGGGGAGTCTTACGTCATATGCATACCATTTGCATACATTACAGAAGCGGTCTATCGGATTGCATTTACATTTACTGGTCAAACTATAGATGATCAATGTAGACTCTGCAAAGTTAAAACATGGCCCGAGGGCTATAAATACGTTGTATACATTTTGATTCTAAATTTACCTGGGAATATTTTATGTATATATATTTGTGTGTGTGTTTCTCTTTTAGGGGACAGATAATAGAAGGTAGACTAGACATCAATATTTTTTAAAAGGTGATATATTGTCAAGCAAATAAAGTAGTCTGATTCCCATGTCTGAACTTGCATCACAAGAACTTAGCGAAAGGTTCCAATTTTTAAGTTGGCAAGCAAAGTAAAAATAAGGCAATTTATAAACTTGTATCAATATGTGTATTATACACAAATGTTTTTACTAATTGTGACTCAATATATTTGTTTGATCAGGAGTTGGAGCAGGCCGAGTTCATCCCCATGCCAGGACAACTAGGGTCCTCCCATGGTAGCAGTGACTCTGCCTCCTTGTCCACTGACCCTGCCTCCCTGCCCACTGACCCTCAAGGCCCCCAGGGAGCCCAATCTTCCAGCACCAAGAGTACCTCTGCAGTGGCGGCCCTTGCTGAGGCTGAGGGGCTCAAGACTGGCTCAGACAGCGGCTTCCACAGGCCACACTTTGTGCCCCCTCTGAGCTTTGCTGCCCTCTCACAGTCCGGAGACTCCTTCAAGATGGGCATGGCTCGGGATTCAGAGCTGGAGACTCTCAGAGACAAAGTAGCACACCTCGAAAATGAGAACCATAAGGTAAGCATCTTCTCAATGATGAAAGTGTGCTGGGCTATATTATGTGCCATATGAATAGAAACTATGTTTGTTCTTTGGGATATCTTGAATCACATCTTGAACCTGGTAATAATAATGCGAGAAAAGAGGGCATATATAATGACTCTAATATGAGAACTACATTGGAAGATATGATTTTTATCCTATGTCGGGAGCATCAAATAGTATCATAGACACATATACCTACATGTAATTCATTTGAAAATGTATTGCATGAACCTTCAACACACGCATAACCCGATGTTTCATTGACATTGAGTGAATGGGGTAACAGAAAATACTACTGCTTTCTCTGATATACCGATTCATCCATTCAAATTCATGTCTGTGTGTGTTGTTGTCTAGAAATGTTATATTTTATCATTGGTATGGTAAGTTAAGCTCATTGTCTTATTTGTAACAAAC
Source organism: Dendraster excentricus (assembly GCA_031471515.1). Taxonomy (NCBI): domain Eukaryota; kingdom Metazoa; phylum Echinodermata; class Echinoidea; order Clypeasteroida; family Dendrasteridae; genus Dendraster; species Dendraster excentricus. Next base: position 5,898 of record JAUELG010034411.1, on the reverse strand, counting down.
ACAAATGTAAGTAGAATATATCTCCAAAATCTTCCTTTGAATACGTCAAATCTTAAATGACAAATGGATCAACAAAATCTAATGGTTCCTCAGTCATGTGAAATGATAGAATTGGTGGCAATAGACCGCTTCTGTAATGTATGTGTAATGTGTGCGTATCTGTAATATGTGTATGATGTCAGACTCAACATTGGCAAGCTAGGTCCGGCAAGCTCCAGCAAACTTAGCTTGTCGGACCTACATGTAGTTACTGTTGTCAAGCTTGGCAACGGGGAGTCTTACGTCACACGCATAATATTTGCATACATTACAGAAGCGGTCTATTTGTCAAACTGTGTATAGATTGTTGGACTGGATGATAGCCATTTGCACCAACTCCTTTTCTCATTCTCATTTGTTGGAACAGCTGCTGAACATGGTGTCTGATCAAGAGGTTCGCTTGCTTCAGCTGGAAAAGCGGCTGTCTCAGCTGGAAGGAAGCAGCGTGTAATGTCCTCTACAGCTTCCACTTCACTGTCTACTACCAGTCATGATACATGCTTACCTGCTTCAGGGAGACTTGTCCCAAGGGCCCTTTTCAGGTCTATCAGTCCATTTTTTCAGAACAGTGGGAGTATAATTAAAATGTAGAAAATAAGTTTAATTTGTCAGTGGCATTTTGAGAAATACTTGGGGGGGGGGGGGTTAAAGAGAGTTCAACAACCATGCTGTAGGTATTTGTATTGGGATACCCAACATTCCAAAAATGTCTTATGAATACTGATGTGAATTTATTAAACTCTTCAGCAACCAGTTGATACTTGTAAATTATAGTAATTCTTCTTGATTCAAGATGTCAAGCAATATATTAGTTACTTAGTTGATTTCAAGTTCTTGGTGAAGATGTGAATTAATGAGAGGTTGCATCTGGTATATGATGACAAACACGGTACCCTGGGGTACCTTTGTACCCTGTATCCCGTGTTGTGTAGCACCATCTTGTGTCCACTCGAAGTACAACCGTATTGCGTTGTGCATGCAGTACAGTGCGCAATTGTATGCACGCTATACCCACAGTACAGCCCTAAAAATTAAATAGATCATGAAACAAAATGGCAGATTTTCGTCTGGTACCCCAGGGAACCGTTTATGTTATCATATGTTGATTGATGTTGGAAAAGAGTGAATTTTGAATTGTACTTTCTCAAACTATGTTTACTCTATAATCAGTAAGAGATTAAGACATTCACTGAACAAATAATGCATGCAATTGACTCATAGTTTCAAGCTTAGTGTTAAAATTACCATGATGCAACAACTCATATTCTAATTAACTGATAATGCAATGATGAATGTATTACACATAACTTATGTAGTAAACAAATCGTATTTGTTACAATGGCTTATTTGGGGGGGGGGTACTTTTTGTCTAAATTTTCCATTCAATTGCTCCTATTGTGCCGCTTACAGAGAAAAAAAAAAGTTCCCTGGCTTGAAGTCGGGAACTTTATAGAGAAACTCGAGTTGTGCATTTGTGCCAATACTAGGACAGCCATACCATACAATTAATCGTACTAGAGCTAGTAGGAGCTGTCAAGTAGGCACAATTCAGAATCAGAATGTTTTGTGAGTAGGTAATTTCAAGTTGTTTTCCAGAAAATTTGTTTCCTTTAGATTGACTCTTAAGACATGCATGAATTGTCACTGAATGGAAATCTGTACATAAAGATAAATATTTTCATTAGGCTTATGCCTGTGCACGAATACTGTACTGATTAGTAAAAAGCAAATATAATCATGCTTTTCTGTTTACACTAAATGATCGATCTACACAAACATACCAATTTTAGAAACTGCAATATGGTCTGGATTTAATTTTTCAAAGGGACCCATTTTTGCACTGAGATATGCTGATGAGCTCATCTACTCAAATGTTGTGATGTCATGGAAAGCTTGTGCACATACATGTACAGCTTGTCCTAATAAAAATTACAACGGCACTTTCCGCAACGATAACTTTAAAGATATTAGATTAATCAAAATGATATTTCAGGGTATGAAACTATAACTTATTACCTTCATCTTGCAAAAAACCCTATTCGATTTGCTTCAGTGGTCATGGAGAATGGGGATCTTTTGTCAATCATGTCCGATGTCCCTTCCCTCCAGATTTTGTAAGGAGACGTGTTGTCCATTTTGTTCACGCTTTATGATCGAAATTGTTTAATTTGTTAAGGAACAAATGCAAAATGGTAACTGAGAGATCAATATACCTTTCAACAACAGCAACAACAACAACAACTCAAACGAGTAAACACTATTGATATAAAGTTATGCACAGAATGTGAATTACTTTGTTAGTTGCCCTGACAGTTGTAAGTAAAATATTTCCATTTATTTTGGTGCCAAGAGCATCAAAGTGTCAGATTTGGAAGGAATGGGCACATAACATGACTGAAAAAAGATCCTCATTCTCCATGACCATTGAAGCAAATCGAATAGAGTTTTTTGCAAGATGTAGGTAATAAGTTATATATAGTTATACACAATTACGCATTGTAATTACGGCCGGGTTTTACCTTGAATTCTCCAGTCTTGGTTTGTTATTTAAGTAAAAAGAATCTTGTTTTTAAGGTCAGTTTGCTTCAAATTGCAAATAAACAACTTTCCCTTCAATACTTCTGTCAATGCAGTACATGTACACAACAAATGGGGGTCTATGGTGGGCATGTAAATATCATGAGATGATAGCACAAATTTGTTTGTACTTTACAAAGATTTTATCAAAATATGATATTTGAGGTTATTTTTCCATAAAAATATTTAGCTCATAATTGTTTATGATCATTATCTATTTTTGTAGCAAGGAAATATAAAGAAAATAAGAAATGAATATTTGTATATTTTATGTTCAAAACAGTTGAGTGCATTTTGTTCCTTTTTAAAGATTATGCGTACATCTTGTCAGTGTTTTACTGTTTTATATTTTTATTCCAAGCATTCAAAACTTCATATCAATGAACTGATGACTGAACTTTTTATTAAAAATGTTTTATAAGATTTGCATGTTTCTTACATATATGGATATATTGGGGATCCGAGTATGCTTTTAAAATGTTTACACCATATGTCTTTCATCAGATATGCATTTACATGTTCCTTTTCACTTTCATTGTATCCACTCTATTTAATGTGTCTTGAGGCAGACTAATTAAGGACTGTATTCTGTTCAGATAGTGTGTGCCTTTGAAGTCCAGTTTTGTCCATTAATATAAATGTAGGTTCTTGTGTCGTGCTGTGACATTTTATTATTTGTGTTTTAATTTTCAATTCCTGAAATGTTATTTAAGAAACTATTTGTAGTGCCATATACAGAATTTGCAGCTTTTGTACAGACAATTTTAACTGCTTGTCGTGCATGTTATACTGTAGTTTTTTTTTTTCAGTCTTGCCTATTTGTATATAGTCTACATGTAAATGTAATTATTTTGTAGAATACATCATTATGTCATGTCATGGCTTGGCAGGGTTATTCATTTTAAGTGTCATTCATAAATCTGGAAGAGTGCAATTTCTACTAATACAAAAACAGTAAGAAAAATAAGGCTGGGTTTCTAACCTAAATCCTGTACAAATGCTTATATATTCAATTTTCTGTATTTGTGAAAAAAAGCAATTTGTATGTAATGGAACTTCATTGTAAAGAGCCCCCGTAAGTAATCACCCATCTGTTTAAGCATGGTGATATACTGTTCCAAACTCTTTATATCTCCCCCCCCCCCCAGTACCTGATAGAGTGGAACCTCGTAAATAACAAGGTCCTTGGGACCATGAAAATTACTTTGTTATATCAGGTTTCTCATATCAGGGTAAAACAAAATATATATATATATAAAGAGCTGGGACCAGTCTAGAGGATTTTGTTATTCATGTCCTCGTTATAACAAGGTTCCACTGTTTTACCAGGTAATTGGCATGGTTCTTGTTATGAGGTTTTAAGTGATTCTGACCAAACAATTTGAGTCTTAATGTGTTTGGCAATATGATATAGCAAATAGAGGTGTAATGTGTATATTTTAAAATACACTGATGAATTGTACATTTTAAAACAGGTTGCCAGACAAGTGGTAATGATGAAGTCTTAGTGATGATCATGTCAAATAGCTTGGACATATCTATATATTAACCTCTCAAAAAAGTTTGGAGACTCAATAGGACGTTAATGAATTTGGAGTATGCATTGTACATGTATATTTGAGAGGGGGGGGGGAGATGAGAAGTGAAATGTTACAAAATACCCCAAACCTTTCAGTTGGAAATTTTGACTCTTATTTGGCAAGTTCCAGTTCTTTTGATGATCAATGTCTTAAAATGAATGGGTACTATTGAATATGAGCAGGTGTATCTTTCCAATGACAATGCATTTGTAATACAGTGGAACCTCATTATAAAGAGGTCAGATATAACAAAAACCTAACAAGGTAATTTTACTGGCCACAGCTTTTTATATTTCTTTGTTTTTAAATTCTTATGTAATTAGAAACTTGTTATAAAGAGGCAATTTTCATGGTCCAAATGGCCTTGTTATTATGAGGTTCCACTGTAATTACAAAAGCCTGATAGGTCAGTAATGGAGAGGATCCTGCGGAGGATCTTTTTTATTCTCCCCATATTCAGCTCTATCATACTTTACCTGCTTACAAACATGCTTGTATTGAAAAGATAAGCAAGCAGGCAGTGAAGAGATACCAAATGGGATAAATAATTGAAAAAGCCGTAAGAAAAAACGTGATAGTTGACTCTTGTTGATTTTCCAAACTGAATACTCTGAGAAGTTTCTCTGAAGTAATATGCAAAGGGAAAAAGCAATTTGATATGTTGGATTTTCTAGATATGACTCTGATATGAATTCCCTAATCCCTTAAAATACTGTTCATAAAAATTTTGATTTTCTTGTGCTTTTACGTTGTGTATACATGTAGTGTATAATACATTGAAGTTCTGTCAATTAATGTTTTCCTGAAATCTGAAGCTGCTTTCATTTATAGGTATTGAAACAATGTTTATGTCAATACAAATGCACTTTTGAATAAAAGATCATAGAAATTATACATAATTTGTAAATTGCGCATTCTTTTAATACATTGTAATTGAAACTGATTTTCAAACGCAAAACACACACACACATAAAAAATCAAATGGATTTCATAACAGTCCAAATATATAAAAAAAAAAAAAAAAAAACATAAATGTAACCATTTGTAATAAATGTGGGACCACACAAATATTTACATGCACAATATTTTATTTTAAATGGTTTAAACCAACGAGTTTTTTCTATTGGAATAATAAAAGTCTTTTTACTTAGTTGAGTTAAAACTATTAGTTTGTAATGTAATGGTGCAGGTTTTGGTTACTAAAATTTAATTTGACCAATACTGTACTTTCTTTACCAGAACTCAACTATCCCTTAACATCTTGAAACTACCCCCACAATTTGTATTAATTCAACATTTTGACAAATCAGAAATGTACAACCAATGTAAAATTATCTCATAAAAGCAAATAATTATACCACAATTTTGATATAGAAATGTTGAGTAAAACTAATTACTTTCTAAATTCTCAATTGCTTGATTTGTTATACTGTAGTGAATTGTATTCTACATGAACATTACTATTTCAAAGGGATCAAGTAACATACAGAATTGATGAATAGTTGATGCAATATTGTTATCTCATATGTCCACATGGTATTGTGTGAAAATTCAAGTCAAATGGACATTACATGGCCAAGTAATGAGCAAAAATGCAAAGTGATATTCACAAACTTACTGCACTCAATCGTACATATCTTTGTAACGAAAGGGAAATTTGAAAAACCGAAACCTGTCCCATGATTTTATTGTCATTACGAAT